>JAANDH010000311.1:289059-300167 GCA_011799765.1 Nymphaea thermarum | reverse complement strand
GTGGATGTAGGAAGACAACAGTCTATCCGAACCACGTAATTTTGGGTGTCTTCTATGTGATTGCTCTCTTTGTTTTGCTCTCTACCGTCCATTTCAATATTCACTCTTTTGATATCACGTACACATATTCGTTTACAGAGGGACTGTTATTTCACCTTTCTCTGTTTTAGCTTGCAATCTGGTCCTTGGATTCTCAACACTTTCCTTCATGACTTTCACACACGCATTGAATGTAATATAGCACCACTCTTCTCTGATTCATCGATCGTTTAGGTGGCCGCCTCCCACTTGCACAGGAAACAAATTGTGGTCCATAGTTTAATTTGACAGATCAAGAAATCTGGTTCCCACGAACCGATCACTGAAAGAATCCACTTATCTATATATGTGGCCTCATATTCTAAGTAATTGCAGAACAGTGATTTGGATTATCTTGTTTCTCTTAGTTTATAACAGAGATTTACTGGATGATGCTAGTTGCGAAACCTAAATGAAGTAAGAGGATTTGAAGGGAGACGAAGCAGAAAGAAGCCGACCAAACACTAGCATACTTGTAATGAGTTTCTTAGTCGCCTTTGCGAACTCATTTACGTAGGTATGAGCAGAGGGTATTGGCTATGGATAGAGAAGGCAGGTCCGAGCAAGCACAGTATTTCGGATGGAACCCTTCAGCCTGCATGACAACCAACGGGGATTCCTTTGTGTCATACGGACACGAGAATAAGGATTCATAACTCATCGTTGCTCATTTTCCCCATCTTGATTCTAAAAGCTACTTATTCCCGGTTTTCGCATGTTACGCATCTTCCTTTCCAGGAAAAGAGAAAACCCACTATTGGGGTCTAACACCTTCCTGTGTCCGTTTATCCTGTCATACGAAACTTGCTTTTCTAATAGTATCAATCTCCAAGCTGAAGGCCCTTGCCCCAAGAACTTTCATAGAACGTGCACGACCTAATGGCCGAGGACTTTCCGAGTTGTTCTTAGCCGCTGGGTTCAAGTAGCATGTCGAATATTATTCATGAAAATTGAATCATAAATGGACAATGCTAAACTCGCAGTCCTGAGATCAAATATCTTGGACAGTCTCAGTGTGCATGACTTCCCTCCAACGAAGCTGCTAGTTGCTATGAGAATCTGCTTCAACTCTTGCGCACTAAATTTACACTTTCATTCTCTATGTCTTCTGTTAAACTTTGAAATGCTCCCCTTTTGGAAAAGAAACAGATGGACTATGAGAGATCATTCACAACAGGCAGCAGGATGGAAAGTTGGTAATTGACATCACGGAAGAAACTTGGATTGATCAATGAGAAGGTCTCCTTAATTACCACAGGCAATGACGACCTTAACTCTCAGCTCTACGAACGATTGCATGAGGTTAACATGGCAGAAGTTAATGCTCCAAGATGCCTGATTACTAACACCAACTCGTAGGGATGTAAAAGGTTAGGATATGGTTCCAAGTTTTGTTTCTTTTGTTGTACCGACTTCAACGGATCCGATCACCAATGTATTTAGATGTAAAAAATTAGGATATGGTTCCAAAGTTTGGTTTCTTTTGTTGTACTGACTTCAACGGATCCGATCACCAAAGTATTTAGATTTTCGAGTCCAACCATCAATATCCCGACCAATTTGTAGATTTTCGAGTTCAACCATCAATATCCCTACCAATTGGCAGTCTCCCGTGAAATGATATCCAATGAAATGACAAGTTATTGGCAGATTAAACATGAGACCAAGGAAAAAAAGTACGCTGGACTACCTCTCATACACCCTCTAAAATCGCATGCGGTCTACTGCAAGCAGTAGGAATCAAAATAGAAAAATTTTTAGACAAAATTTTTTGCACAGCTCACTTTCTTAATGCTGCTTCGACATTGAAATTTGATGCTACAAGGAAGCTCCTACTCAAGCATGATTATGCAGCTTGCAAGTGAAACAGGCAAGAAGATGCCTTATTTACTGTCTGTCCGTTTTTCTATTCACTAGTTTCCTGATGCCGGGCAAGCACGTCAAAGAACAAATGAATATGACGACTTGTTCCGTATATAAAGAATTCCCAGCAATGATACAAAATCAGAATCCGGCAGTCCAGGCTACAATGACTTCAAGATAACACTAACTCTTGACCGGGCAGCTTCCAGAAAATCATTTGCTAGCTCCGGAATGCTTGCAAGTAGGCTAAGATTTAGGGAAAACCTCCGGCTGCCTCCTAAATCGTGCTTTCCTGCCTCAAACTCCCGTTCAAGAATGTATGTCATGTATTATCAGTCTCCAAGACTAATTGAAGTTTGGTGCTAGGATTGAAGATGGACTACTCCTCCTATGTAGTAGGTTAAAATGAATGTTCGAAATTCGAATATCTAAAAAAAAGCACATTCAGAGACAGCTGGTTTCTTCCATTTCACGACATTGGGAAGAGAAGAATTCGCATACAAACCTGAGAAGCTATGAGCGGAAAAGGAGTCCACAACAAAATTATTGAATCATTCAAAACAAATATTATCAATTTACCTTGATTGTCGTCCCAAAGGCTGCTGAAACTAATGCCAGTACAAGTCGTGCTTTAAACATTCTTTACGAGCAAAGTCTTGTGGAGATTCCTACCAAACTCTAAATCATGTTTTTCTTTTCCACGAAAACTGCATTGGCGGTTTTAAGGCTTGTACCAATAGAAAAAATGGACACAATTAGGGTGTTCTGTTTCCATCAGGTCCTTTATCTGCTTCCTTATTAAGTGAACTTAAGAGAAGTGGTCAATGTCTGTCAAACCCATACGAAAAAAAGGGAACATGAAACAAGGTATTTGGGTGTATCTCTTGATTAAGAATGGCAGAGAAGTAGCCAGAACATGATTATGCGAGAATATCCTTGTCATATCTAAGACCAGGCTAGTGACAATCTAAGCCAAGGCAACTGCTTTCTTCTTTTCTTTTCCCAATAATTGTCTTAAAACTACATCAAGAATGACTTGTTTTAGCATAAAGACTTACTGCTAGCAATATTAAGGAGCGCTGCAATATGGCTCTTCGCTAGCCTATCCTCCCACAGCTAAATTTATTCTCTAAGCTATGCAGATCAAATTCTGGTGTAAACATGCTGGAGGTTAGGCCCCCTTCCATTTTATTGCCCAAAAAATAAAGAAACTGTTATACAGAAGGATCAGGGAATACACAAAAATGAAGCAAACCACTATTCCACTTAGCGAGCACCGGACAAAAAGATATAGACCACAGTCTACAGCTTGTGCCCTTCCAACCTGTGGACAAGCATTGTCTCCCTTCGTCGGCCGCTTTAAAACAACCAATTTTTGTGATTGAAGCCTAGACCGAACACCAACCAAGTTGACTCTTGAGCCATAAAAGCAAAATTTGGCACATGATAAATTCACTAACATGAGAAACTCATTGACTTCATTGTCTAGTTCACTAATCAAAGGCAACTGAGCTGACCTCACTTTCTTCGCCTCATTGTAGATAAGCTGTTTTACTGTTAACAACTGTTTACCCATTCCAAGAGTGCTATTCCCATCCTGCCATTTGCATGAAAACTTGTTTTAAACATCAACAGGGTTTAACTGATAGGTGGTTTGCATGGCCATCAGGTGATACATTATCTCCCTACGCCATACCAACCATATTCTGCTGAAGCATGAATACTTCTACTGACAGCCAATCATTTCTCGACCAGTCTGGACAACATCCTGCTGAGTTCATTAGCCATTGACACAACCCGATAAAATATCTCACGTGTACAGTCCAATAATTCAAGCAAGAAACTTTGCCTTTTCTCATTCTCATAACTAGAAGGACAGGACAGTGATGTCTAAAATGCTAAATAAACTCATTAATGGTAAACAGGAACTTCTTTCATCTGACCATGTGGATTCAAACACACGAACAAAAAATTGGATGCAGCTCAGCACCACTACTGCCTGTACATAGCCATAATCAAAGGAATCAAGCACAAAAGGGAAGGAAGAATTCTTGTAGATCTTAAATAAATTTCGAAATGGTTGTTTCCATTGAAAGACCAGCTACATTAGCTATTGATGTCGATAAAGGAAGATTAACAATTAACATCAAGAAAATCACATACATCCAAGGGAGGTAGAACTCCTCGACCCTGCATTTGTTGAGGGGGGTGAGGTGGTTGGCGCACTGGTCCCTGTAGGGAAGGGGAACCCTCGCTTCCGCCATCTCCGCCTGAGTCGCGATCATCTTCTTTGACGATCCCTCCACCTCCATTTTGGACTTGTGGAACAAGGTTGGTTGGTTGGTCGTCTGGAGGCCGTTTGATAGCGTAGACATTTTTTTTCCAATGGAAGCAACAAGATCCAAAATAAGCAGTCTTTTGTATTTTCCCTCTTGGCCCCGTTTGTTTCATTGAATGGGAAAGCATCAAGGTCGTTGATATAGGTATTAGTGTTGTATCGGTTTCCGTACTACCGCATTTTTTAATTAAAAAAAAAATTAAATTGATTTGAAAATTTAAAAAAAAAAAAAAAAAAAAAAAAAAAAAAACTAATGTGCATGGACAAACTAGGGTGGATATTTCATATTAACAACACTGCTCGAAAGAAATATGCTATACTAATGCACAAGGCTGCAGTGTTCTTACCGTTTTTAGGCCTCAAAAGCAAAAGCAACGTCTAACAATTTGATTTATTTTGAAATTAAAAAGTAATTCAAAATATTTTTAATTAATTTTACAAAGAAGAAAAAATATAAACATATATTGGGAGATGCGTGCAGATATCAATAATACTTCTCAAAAGATTGCGTTCTTAATGCGTATTGAAAAACATTGTCTACTGGGGTGCCTGAAACACTTTATAGAAGCCGAACTATGATTTTATTCTCATTCCTTCGATCAAACTGCCTGAGGTCAAGAAATAAAACCCAACTTAAACATATATTGGGAGATGCGCTTTTTCTATATATTCAGCATCGATTTTGATGTTTTCCAAAAATTTTAAGTATTCAACAACAAAAAAAACTAAAGAGAAATTACAAAGGCCGTACTCTTAGCGCTTACTCCGGATGATTCTATTGATATATTGAAGCACAGATTGAAAATAGAGGCCAAGAATGACACTTTCTTTTTGAATTGTTGAAGCTTTTTTCAATTTTTGAGGGGTTGATCAGATTGATTGGAGATGCAGACTCCTTAGCTCTGGGAGGTAAAACGCTACAAAATCCGGGTTGTCAAATTCTAGTCGCTGAACTCTCGGTCTTAATTTTCTTGAAAGTTTTTGCCCCTAGGCCCTAGCGAGGTTTTGTAGATAGCTCCTCGGAAAAACTAGATAATTCATGCGCAATGTGCGGCTGAATATAACCAGATGAGACTCTATCTTTCAGCAAGTTCATTTCGGAAGAGTTCATCATAACCAGGGTTTGGATTGCTCTAGTACAAAAAAAATTGTTTTCTAGATCTTTTATATAGCATATAATATCAATTTCTGGACACATTTACCAAGTATAAATCGATTCAGAAGTTGAGTTTCATGGTGTTAGGAAGCTTTCGCTTACTTCATCTCCCACAAAATATAAATAACTGGACCCCTATTAGTTTCTCATCTCAGGTATTAGCCAACTTCATATAAGAAGGTGTCCACCAAGTAAAAATCCCCTTTCCACCACGAGGTGTTCTAAATGAAGGGTATCCACCATTGCAGGTGCCTCTCTATCTCTCTCTCAAGATAGTGCGGGAACAAGAAAGCGTAAATATAAACAGACTGTTACTTGGAAGTTTCAGAGAAACTCTGGAAGGTTTTGATGGAATAACAAAGATAAAAGTATGAATTTCTTTTCATTTACCAGCCTTGCCTTCAGAGTCTCGACCGAAAGTACCGGCGGAAAACAAAAGTTTAGAAAACTATTTGAAGAATTGCATAGAAATATAGAATCGCCTTAAAACAAAGGAGTCATCTGCTTCATATATTTGTTAAAAACAACGATAAACCGTAGAAAAGATAGGAAGAGAAAAAAAGACCATTAGGCATTGACATGGGGACCGGGTGGATCAGAGTTCTGGCTTGCAACTCCCGAAGGAGAAGAAATATAGCACGGTTCGAATCATAGTCGATCATCTGGGGAAAGTCTCATCATTTCCACCCACAAACACGGAATGAATGCCAACACAATCGCATCTTTCTTACACCAAAACAACCCCAAACAATTAAAAGAAGAAGAAAGAAGCGAGGAAGGAAAGGAATGAGATCGCTCAGTATAATCCAGCCGATCATTTCGGGAAATAGCCGTCAGTTCCATCGTCAGATTCGTCAATAAGCGACTAAAACATATGAGAAAGTGGAAAACTAAACATATTTTTTTCCGGGAACGATTTCGTGCTCACAGGAGCAGAACAGATAGCGTTCCATCCAGAAAACAAGTATGGCGTCATCTCATACGCAGCATCCACCGAGAACGACTGAGTGCCGGTAATCAGTAGACGCATTCCAAAAGAATCTAACCCGCCACCGCAACCTAGGAACACTAACGCGGAAAAAGAAGAGAGAATCCACGAAACTCCCCAGAGAGAGAGAGACAGACAGAGACAGAGAGATGATCCCTCGAGAAAGGATGTGCAACGAACACCAAACGGCGAATAACAAAAAAACCCAAAGAGACAGGGAGAGAGAGACGGAGAGAGATGAAGATGGAGAGGTTGGCATCATCTTAAATAGAGATGGTAGTGGAAACCCTAGAATCCGAAAACGGTAATTGGACGGCTGAGATGATTCTTCATAGGCACCTGCCAAGTTTCCTTCCATTTTGAGGGAGGAGGAAAATTTCACAGCCTTGAGGAGGAAAATTTCTCTCTCTATAATACACGAGTCATCTCTATAATACATCATAGACTTAGCACCCATAAGAATCGAATTGTGGATTGACCAGTGAATGTAACTCAAGTGATTTTAAATAGGAACCATTAGAAGGGCGCTGAGGTTCAAATCATAGTGCCCTGCTCATTGCCTGTGGCACTCGCAAGATCAGATTCAGCTTCAGTTTTAAAAACAGCAATCTAAAAATTAAACATCTTTCTTCCAGATTGTACCCGCAAGCACGTGATTTAAATATTTACAGAGTCGGCTCTGAACTGTATCACATCGACAGGGGGTAGATCAAGATGGACTCAGCTCCAGAGTCTGTCAAATTCCGCGCGATGCAAACACATGGAATCTCATGAACGTCGAGCGAAGGATTGGAGCCACATGTGGGCTGTCTGCAATAATTTTGTTCTTAGTATATAAATGAATTTCTAGCGACACTACTGCTACTATCCATAGTGTGTCGTCAAAATGTCTCTTTCTTTATCTTCCTCACTTTTCAAAGAAATTCCTGGATATCAGTTCCAAAATATATAGTCAGAAACACTCTGTGTGAGTGTTCCCGTTGTCAATCAACCCCTAAATATTCAAATAATCAGCACATTTCCTTTAGAAAACCAAGTGAAGTTTTCCATCAATTCGGTTCTCGTCAATGTGTATCTATAAGCTTGGAAGATTTGCCAAAGTATGTCTAGCTGCAAATCTAATATATACAGCTTGCAACTCATTTCATTATTATTTTACCACTTGCTTGAGATGTCAGGATGCTGCTGATAAGATCAAAGAAATAATGGAAGGAAGACCTGGTCCGGCAGTTGGAAGTCACACTCACGGAAAAATGGCCACATCTTTAATGGTCAGCAAACTTGAAATTACGTACTCAGGAAGAACTGTAATAGCAGCAGATTTCATGTAAGCATATAGTTCTGTACTTCAAGAATAATTGGAAGAAGATATCAATATTTTTCCCCTGCTCGTATTGCATTTTTGGAGAAGGCAATATGTGAAAAGAATGATGGTTAACGACACACAAATATGATAAGGATGCCAACATTATGGTAAGGATCGTCTGGAAAGGATCATGCAAAGATCAAGACGATGGATTATGGAAACAGTTACGAGCACAAATCAAGGAGCAATTTTGTTGATAATGAATATCTTGTAACAGATCCTTAAGATAAGGAGTTATCTCAGCCGTAATGTCTATATGAGAGATTGACATACTTTATCAATTCTAAGGCCAATGGGTAAAGAAAATATGCTCCACGTTAATCCCCTAAACTCTTCTCTGTTATTTGCTTTATGTTTTCAACAATATGACCCAAAAAGGGAAAATTTTACTATGCTGAAAATCAGACGTCATTGATTCGTGTTAAATGTAAAAAAGGATGATACATCTTACATTGAAGCATGACTATGCTGTAATTCTATGTCCCCATTGTCTAATAACTGATTGTTAATCTGTTGCAAAATCCTTTGAGCCTTTAACAAACTACACTACAAGGTTAAATGAATTGGATTGTTATGATTGCAATCAGGAGACCATAGTATATGCAAAGGAAGAACAAAGTAGGAAGACTCAGATGTCAAATGGAAGGAACTCGAAGCCATCATTTTTCATGTCGATACCGGTGATATCTTTGCCATGAATACTAGATTTCATTTTCACAAGCGCATTGCAAGAAATTGCGGGAAGGTTAAAAGCTGAAGCCAGAATTTATGTTCCACCTCGGAAATCATTTTCGCCATAAAATGATCATCGAAACTAAAAGGTTTATTTTGCAATGCAAAATAGGCTGTGATTTAGCACGAACCATACTGCCTTTACCACGCCAAGTCTTTATCGGGTTGTCTGCCACCAACGTTTGCAAGGAGCCTTTGTTCAGGTATGCTGCATGAAATAAACGCTGCAATTACACAATTAATTGTGTAGCAGATTTTTATTAACTTCACAACTTTTTAATGCACCGGCCTGCATCATGTGACTACCAACAATTTATCTAACTGTCCTTGAAGCAATGGCATGCGGACTACCAACAATTTTTACGATCCAAGGTAGACCTGCTGAGATCATCGCGAATGGAGTTTCAGGTTATCATATTTATTCAAACAATGGAGACAATGTAAGATCATTTGGTGGGCCGACATATGTCTATGAGGAATTTCAGACATTATGGCTATCTTAAAGTAAATATCCGCTTAAGTGATTGCAATTTGGGATATTACGTCATTTTAGATGGTATGGGGTAATTATGAAATGTATAGATACCGGTACGGAATTACGGAATCTTCGATGGGTGGAATCCGTAATTGTCCTCATTATAAAATGGTAGTGGTCCCCGGGGTCGTGCAATGGTTGTCTGAGACGTTGGTCTTTAGGGTTGTCTCTTCCCCATCTGAGAAAGACCTCACGTGCGGCCGCAAAGACCTTGGAAGATCCTACCGCGATCTACTGTCTGTGCGCTTCAGATGGATTCAGGTACGCTTCCGCTTTAAGTTTAAGGTTTGTTTAATTCGATGATTTAGCATGAGCATGATCCTGTGTTTAGGGCATACGTTTGGTTTTGTGTATGCATCATGGGGAGAAATCCCAAACAATTGGTATCAGAGCCCATGCTTGTTGTTGAATCGTTGAATTTCTGGATAAATTTTGTGTGTTATTCCTTTGCGCATTTTCTCTTTCGTTCCATTGTCTCCGAAAATCCGCTTCACTGGCGCGCGTGTCCCTGGCTGTGAGCGATGGAAGATGGAAGCCGTGGGGCTTCCATTGAGCCACGGAATGAGGAACGGGGACAGGCGGCGACCGAAGGAGTGGGCGATGGAAGCCGTCGGGCTTCCATCGCAGCAGCAGGGGCAAACGGAGGGGCGACGGATGGCGAGGTCGCTGTCGCCGGAAGGGACCAAGCGACCCACCGGCCGTCGGACCTGTTGTGGGCGATGAAGCCATTGGGCTTCCGTCGCAGCCGTTACAGCAAGAGACAGAAGAACACGAAAGGGGAAACAGGGAAGGGTCGGCAGGGAGGGGCGACAGCGGTCGCAAGGCGACCGCCGGCGACAGCTATGTCGCCGGACGGACCCGCACGACCCACCAGCGCCCACCCAAGGTCGCTGGTGTCCTCCTCGCNCTCGCCGCCGCTTCAGCCGCCCATTCCAGCAGTAGAGGGGCGGAAATCAGAAAGGGGCGAAAATCGGCAAAACCAGAAAACCGGCCAGGATCGGCCGGTTTCAGGCGGGACACGGCCGGCCATCGCGGCGGGCGACGGCCGGCCGTCCTGGCGGCAGTCACCGGCGGCCACCCACGCAGTTGGGTGGCCTGCCGGTGGAGCGGTGGAGACGACGCCGCGAGCAGACGAGCCAGCGGGTCGGACCGGGTCGGGTCATAACAAACCCGATCCAGATCCATAAGCTTTTAAAAAAAAATTTCGCCCGCAGAAGCCCGCGTTAAGTTTTCTCGATCGGGTCGGGTCCTGACGGACCCGACCCGTATCCATACGGACTGGTTTAAAAACAGAACCGGTTCATTTGGTTTCTGAACCGGTTCGGGCCTTTTGGAGCCGATTCGAGCCTTTCAGAACCGATTCAGTTCGTTTTAGAACCGGTTCACTCTTTTGGGGGCCGATTCAGTCCATTTTTAGACCGGTTCATTAAGTTTAGAACCGGTTCAGACCCTTTTGAGACCGTTTTGGACCATTTTAGAACCGATTCAGGCCGTTTTCAGACCGGTTCGGACCTTTAGGGATCGGTTCGGACCTTTTGGGGGCTGATTCGAATCATTTTGGTACCGGTTCATTAAGTTTAAGACCGATTCAGGGCTTTTCAGACCGATTTATTCAGTTTTCAAGTCGATTTTAGCCTTCTTCAAACCGGTTCAGTGGGTTTTAGAACCGATACGGTCTAATTTTGACCGGTTCGTCCAATTTTTAGATCGGTTCAGCCCCGTTTAGGGCTATGTGGGTGTTTTAGTTGTGGTTCAAGACCGATACGGGCCATTTTAAGGCCGATTCAGTGGTTCTTGACCCACTTAAACACAATTATGGTACCGGTTCATAAAATTTTGGACACTTTTGGGCTCATATCATTGAATCATTTGGTTTTGGATTTAATGTAGGGCAAATTTGTATGTAATTTGGTTTATGTATCAAGTTTTGGATTCATGTAAGACAATTTTGTATGTGTCACATCATTGAATCATTTGGTTTTAGATTCAATGAATGACAAATTTTGTAGAAAAAATTTTAATTCATGTATCATGTTTTGCATGTTATTAAAT
>JAANDH010000311.1:227910-287642 GCA_011799765.1 Nymphaea thermarum | reverse complement strand
GACAAGTAATGATGTGGGCATATTGCATGAAACTAAGAAATTTTGTCAACAAAGTTTGACATGAAGGATCTTGGTTGTGCATCTTTTGTATTGGGGATCCAAATATTTCGAGATCGTTCTCGGGGTATTCTTGGATTATCACAAAAGGCCTACATTGATAAGGTGCTTCAGCGATATGACATGAAAAGTTGTAAGCCAGAAGATACTCCAGTTGCTAAAGGAGACAAGTTTAGTCTCAAACAGTGCCCCAAAAGTGAAATCGAATCTAAGAAAATGGAAAGGATTGCCTATTCGTCTGTTGTGGGAAGCCTTATGTATGCTCAGGTTTGTACTCGTTTGAATATTGCATTTATCGTTATATTGTTAGGCAGATACTTAAATGATCCTGGTATGGATCATTTGAAAGCAGCCAAAACAGTTTTGAGGTACTTACAAAGAACACAAGATCTTATGCTCACATACAGGAAGTCAGACCAGTGGGAGATCATTGGGTATTTAGATTCTGACTTTGTTAGATGCCAAAATAGTAGCATAGCATGCTACGAGGCATCCAATCAGGTTTTGTGATTGCGGAATTTTGTCACGGGGCTGCGCATTATGTATGGTGTAAAGACCACTAAGGTTATTGTGTGACAATAATTCAGCAATCATGTACTCTAATAACAGCCGTTTGTCAAAGTCGAAGCACATCGACATTAAGTTTTGGCTGTTAAAGAGGAGATACAGAATGGTCAGGTGTCTTTAGAGCATATTGTGACAAACTCCATTATTGCGGATCCGCTTACCAAGGGTTTAACACATAAGGTCTTTCACGAACATGTTGTTCATATGTGGGTGTTGCCTTTGGATGATGTACAGGTTTAGTGGGAGTTTGTATTTTGTTTGCTCTAATGTATGGACACATATTCAGTTTTCTACAGAATAAAGTTTAAAGTTCTTTGGTTCCATTCTGTGCTTATGTGTTTATGTTTTGATCTCCATAAGGTTTTAAAGTTGGACCAGTTGAGAATAGACATGTTGTAATCACATTACATGTAATTCTCATGCTATACATCCATATCAGATATATGTCATTGATTATATTAACATTTGTGATCATTGAAGGTTTAGCTAATTTTGTTATAGCGAAAGCCGCTTTGGTTCTATGTTGATATGGTCATGGACGAGATTGGTGAAAAATGACGTTTAATAAGATAGCAATTATGAGCTCCTAAGGTTTTGTGTAATGTCTGAATGTATAAAGACATATTTGGCCCAAGTGGGAGATTGTAAGATCATTTGGTGGGCCGACATATGTCTATGAGGAATTTCAGACATTATGGCTATCTTAAAGTAAATATCTGCTTAAGTGATTGCAATTTGGGATATTACGTCATTTTAGATGGTATGGGGTAATTATGAAATGTATAGATACCGGTACGGAATTACGGACTCTTCGATGGGTGGAATCCGTAATTGTCCTCATTATAAAATGGTAGTGGTCCCCGGGGTCGTGCAATGGTTGTCTGAGACGTTGGTCTCTAGGGTTGTCTCTTCCCCATCTGAGAGAGACCTCACGTGCGGCCGCAAAGACCTTGGAAGATCCTACCGCGATCTACTGTCTGTGCGCTTCAGATGGATTCAGGTACGCTTCCGCTTTAAGTTTAAGGTTTTGTTTAATTCGATGATTTAGCATGAGCATGATCCTGTGTTTAGGGCATATGTGTATGCATCATGGGGAGAAATCCCAACAGACAAGTCCAGCAATAATGTTGACTTCTTTGAGAGATGCAACGGCACATAAAAGATTCTGTGCTGGAAACGGATTGTGATTGCATTAATGAACCGCTTGCTCACTTGCTGTTACACTTTGATAATATATGCAACCAAAGCAAGCATAACAAAGTACTTAGTAAAATCTACAATCCAAAACGAGGCGTTGAATGGAACTGATAAATCTTTTGTTGTACAGATTACAGACATCTGCCACAATGAACACACACATGCAAGTGCACACTCTCATGTAGAAGGCAATACAGGTGGCTGCTTTTAATCTTGCTACAACCACAAGGAATGAGCAATGAGCACTTAATTTTGCCTTCTCTGACGGCTTTCCGCCACAGGTACACTAAAATCCAACCAATGATTACAGGGGGGGTTGCTTTGTGATCTTAGATGAAAATTTCGAGGTACCACTGTTGGATACACCCCCGTCATAGCAGCTATTCCAGCAAACTGAAGAAAGAAATATGACCACGGTGCTTTAAAAGAAAGAAACTGCAGAGGCTGTTTCCACCTGGGTTGCCAAAGGGCGGCAGCTACTGAAAAATTCTCAACCCTTTTGTTTGTTATAGGTTTTGCAAAACTGCAGTTGGAATGAGAAAGTTGTAGTGGGGATTGAGACGTGAAGAACTAGAACGTGAAATAAGTCCAGAGACAACCACTCTGCATCTTAATCTTCTCTATGGTGGTGTCTTTGTGAAGGCACGGTGGCCGCAGCCTATATCAGGCTTTATGTATGTCTGGTTTTCAAGTTGTCTGGCGTTTCAACTCGTCACCCAAGGAAACCAAAAAAATAATCAAAAACAGGGCAAATGGTGCCAAACAACATTTTTTAATGAAATTTAATGTGTAAGACCCGTTTTACAGACAAGGTGCACTTTCCATGCCAGACGGGCTCTTAGGTCTCGCCGCAAACACGGCCGCCGGCCTCTCGTAATAAAAGCAAATCTTGTATCTCACATCCACGACCTGACATCCTTGTAGAGAGAAAAGCAACATCAGAACCCATCCCTTTCTTGCTTATTTTTCAAAGAAGTCTTCTGTAACCGAAGTCGTGGCTTTCTGACTGGAGAAACACCTTAAACAACCACCAGGGCGCTGCTAGTTCTAGAGGTTAAACGCTGGATCGCATGGCTGCGGCAACTCAAAACAACGGCCGCAAGGAAGTCAGGATGAGGCAAAAGCCACGCACCAACAACATCAATGCTATAGCCGAAGCATAACACGGATGATTCTTTCCCCTAACATCCTTTTACCCAACTACGCGTCGATTTCAAGCAACAGACCTCAAATTTTGGCGAGCGCAGCTGCTTCAAACAACACCAACAGTCTGACGGACTGCGCTCAATACACCTACACAGGCCTTGCCTGGAGAGAATTCCACATCTAGCACACCCCATGATTGGGCGACGGCGAAAAGTCTCATTACCATCTGCCTAGCCTTTCCTACAAGTTCATAGACGACACCGCATGACCCAGGTGACTCGAGATCCAGTATCAGACACACCCACCAGCGATTTTGGTAGACTAGTTAAAACAAGACCACTTGACATGGCTTCCTTTGGTAGAACATACAATGGAAGATGGGAAGAAAGTGAGTAGGACACGAAACCATGTTAGAAGATACCAAGTCTCCAAACTATAGATGCTGGTTGGACCGAACCGAGCAACAGGATAAAAATAGATGCTGTTTGGACTGAACAGAGCAGCACGATAAAACTTCAAATGAATCGGTGCTTAACAATTAGCATCAGGAAAGAGAAATAAAGACTTGGCACTCATGAAACACACGACAAATGACGTATAGTAAGTAAATCGTAGCAAGGAAGAAAGAAAAAGTCGGTAGAGGTGACGAAACAATGGTTAGAAGATACCAAGTCTCCGAACTATAATGCTGTTTGGAACGAACCGAGCAACACGATAAAACTTTAGGTAATCGACAAATTTTAGTTCGCTACACCCACAAACAAGATCCACTAGTAGTCACAAGATAACCGACACATGGTAAAGCCAATTTATATAGTTAGATTTCAAAAAACCAAACGTTTGCACCACGCTAACTGGTAATTGCCCAAGACCGATGTGGCAGAATCATAAACAGACGATCGACGAAGGGAGACCCAGATAAAAGGCAAGACACCGAAAGATACTTCACATATACACCAACTACAGAGATTAGCGTTCTCCATTACGAAGCTTAACACTATTACTTCCCTTTGTCGTTCGAAGCAAAGATGCAAAAATAGACGTGAGAAAACTCTGAATCTTCACAAAACAAATAAACATACATGGAAGAACGGTAGCCACATACCATCGTATGCCAGATTTGATGAGAAATAACTAGGTCTTTCAAGAAAATCAAATGATAAAGATTAAAATTAAAATGAGTTAAAAACAAATTTGCATTTCCAAGAGCCATAACACCCCTCGATTAGGAAACAAATATGTTTCTTTATTATTTTAAATTTAATGTAGCTGATACGATCTTAAAATCAATGACCCAGACATTTCTCATCAAGTCTGAGCATATACCAGTTGATAACTACCTGTTTTCCTTCACATATGTAGGAAAAGGCAGACACAAAGCATTAAGATCATAAAAAATGTAAAGAGATGCTGGAAAAGCAGAAAACTGATGCTGTTCATAAGAGATATAGCTAGGTTATACGCATGAAAAGTACAAATCATGGAGGACCAAAGAAGAGGACACCATAACGAAAGTATTTCAAATGGTTGTTAATACCAAACCCGGTCATGGCAAACAGAGTACCAAAATAAAATGCTGAGCATGTCTGTACGAACAAAATAAGAGGTCACTGTGTGCTGCTGCTATGCCACCAAAATATTGTTTTGGGCGAACTAGCGAAAGAGCATCAGCAATAGAACATCACCCTCTTCACATTCTCCTTCAAGGCAGGCAAAGGTCTCACGGTGGATCCTGCAGGTACACGGGTGCTGCCCCGTGAACCAGTGCCACCAGGAGCCCCTGCACCTCCCCTCCCTGGCATCCCGCTAGACAACGAGCCACTGTCGGATGTTTCTGGTTCCATGTAGAAGCGTGCCCTGAACGCAGCTAGATGGGCATAGTATGCAGGAGGCACTGGTACAGCAGATATAATAAAGCAAAGTCGGTCAGTCTGGTACAATATATAATCACTCTTAAAGGTACTGTATAATTCGTAAAGAAATGGCATTCCAATGTGAATGCTTACCTATTGAAACAGAGCGGGTGCACCGAGCATAGCTGCAAAGAACAGAAAAGAAAATCAACTGAGAAACAATTGAGAAGAATTAGAATAAAGGGGACAGATATGTGAACTACAACATACGTGTAACAGAGGTTGTTGGTGAGTGTTTGGAGTCCATCTGCGGTGAATTTGTTCTCGTCCCACAGTACATGGTAGTGGGCAGGACGACTAGTACCCTGTTAGATTCAAGATGGAAAATGATCAATGAATGATAACCAGAGTCAATGACATTGATCCCTAGAGACAGCAGGTCAATTTTCAGCATAACAGCCCATATACGTTTTGACTGAGAAAAGGGAAAATTCACCTGGATACCAGCATGACTGCAGAGGTAAAAGTCAAATTCAGTGGGATGGCATATCTTTGAGTCCACAACGGTTCCTGCAATTCGATAGTTCAACCATTAATAAAGATACATGCCAACTTTTGGAGGAAGCTTTAATACTGTAATGAATTTCAAATTCGAATAGAGAAATAGCTAAATGTTACGTAAGTAGCAAGGGAAAACATCCTGTGATTCTACACAAATATTTCTGCAAAATGACTAACAAATAAACCATATACGAAATGAAAAAAGAATTTATAACAAATTATTACTAGTTTAAGAGTACAATACTCTACCAAGTACCAACTACTGATTAAATTGAACCTCTCCGATGGAAAAGAAAATTTTGCCAACGAGTAAATTGGACCTTTCCAATAAAAAAGAAAATTTTGTCCACAACAAATTATTCTTATGTGCATATCTTACCGGGTAGTATATTTCCACTTCTGTCGGTTGACCGCGTATCATTATGATTGTTGGCAAACAACCTAGTATGATGACGCTTCTGAACAACAACAAATGTAACAGGAGGCTGGTAATTTGGCTCAAGAGAGGCACAAGCCTGCATAGACAAGATTATGTGTCAAGTGCCATGGATACACCTACAAAAGAATATTGAATATAGAATATTGGTCCAACTGAAAATACCGACAGCCATATGTACCTTACGAATAGCATCCAATTCATGCAACAACACCTGATAGAACTGGCCTTCACTAACACCATCCCTGAGTCGACATTGTATATCAAAAATATCAGAAACCACTTGAAAAAAATAATAATATTGAGCAGACAGAGCAGCTAAGAAACCTATAGAATATGATCTGCTGAGGCTTCTGTCCAGTTGCCCTTCTGAAAGAAATGAGAAGCTCCCTGTGACCACAGGAAAAAGAGCAAAAAAAGAATCATGATCAGTTTTCAAATAATTCAAATGAGAAATAGTAAAAAGAGAACTGAACGTAACATACTTTATCATTCCCCCAGTAACAGTCCCACGTTGAGGATCATTCCAGACTTTAAAAAGGTCCTGTATTAGCTCCTGCCGATGTGCTTGAGCACATACTAGACCAGCATATTTTGTGATCTCTGGCCAATCTTGTGAAGCCACAACCTTCCCAACGTGAAAGTAAATAGTCAATATTACAGACATGAACAATATAACATACAAGTAACAGCATAATGAATGTTGTAACATGAAAAATTCACAACTTACGGCTGCTATAGAGGGGCTTGAATCTTCCCCAGGATGAGGATGAGTTACATCAGCACCAAAAATTATTGTGGGTCTATCACTGACTAGTGGGATGCGCCTTGATAATGCATCGACGAGAACAGTGTTTCGGCCTCCAACCTACCATCAAGGAATATAGAAACAGATATACATGATCATCCAAAAAAAAAAAAAAAACTTGTGATATAACACATGGCAAACTGAGAAGCTTATGGTGTTACCTTCACATTAATCTTCAGGGCCACATTCGCAAGATACTGCTTACTCATCTTGAATACATGTTTTGTCAAGCAGCATTGGGACACCAAACCAAGATCTGTCTCGCATATCCGCTTGAGGTCCCCTGATGACACACATTAAGAAGTCATGTAACTGGCATTGAATAGTACAAGGAGTCCATCTGTAATAGAATAACGCAAGGAAAAGAAAAATAGTCCATATACCGTATAAGGAACCATTATTATCAGGCAAAATTACAATCAGTAAGTCCAGTTCTCTGCCTCGAAGGATATTGGCAGCTTCCTGGTACCGTGACTTCAGAGCCTTCTCTACTTGATCTGGACGTGTTGAGTAAACAGGAAGAATAGGATCTGGATTGAAAGTCTACACCACAAGAGGAAAGTGAAAAAGAAAAAAATATCAGAAAGGGTTCCAAATTCAACAGGAACAAGGATATCATACTACTGAAGGCTGAAGCAGATAAAGCAAGCGAACAATATGGATAAGAACACTCTTGAGACGGAAAATCATTGTTAACATCCCACCATTCCAGAAATGTAGCACATCTGAGCTAGCTCTTGACAAAAGCCTCGTGCAACACCATCTTGCACATTCCGAGAAAAATTTATGCATGTCCAGTGGTTCACAGTTCCCCCATTGACCATTTTCTGTAATCATACAAATTAATAACATGATAAACATGAAGACGGACATCTGCAAACAAAAAAAAATAAACATGTATATAGAGCACAATCATTGTCAGAATAAGGTCGGGGGAGGAGAGAGAAAGTAAGGGGAGCTACAAACATTAAACTCGCACAAGATGGGATATTTAATATAGTATATAATCACCCCAGTGGCAAGGACATCATATTTCTAGACATCATAATCTCTATCTCTCTCTCTCTCTCTCTCTCTCTCTCTCTCTCTCTCTCTCTCTCTCTCTCTCTCTATATATATATATATCAACTCTCTCTAATATATGCAAATCACACATTAGATGAGATAATTAGCAAGAGCACATTGTACTCAAATGGAAAAGAAAAATCAATTGTATCTCATAGGCGAGGGATGGGAGGAGACAGTAAATTGAAAGAACATACGGTACTACAATCCTAAATATTTCACCAAAAAAACAGGAAGCTGTGCTGGAAAGGCAAATAGAATAATAGGTACAGCTTGCAAAAGTGAATCATGTAGATTGATTCACTATCTTTCTTTAAACTATCTCAGTGTTCTTATGCTTGATTCACACCCATTTTTGCTCTTACCGTGCATAACCACAAATCTTGAGCCTGACTAGAACAAACGCTCTTTCCATCAAACTCTCAAAAATTGACTTCATCAGACTCTCAAAAGTCAAAAATTGACTAACTCCTAAAAATAGTATACTATTCTGAATGTGCAAAGCCACACACAATTCAATAACTTGTGATATATCAAACATCTAAAGAAGGCTGAGGTGCCTGTAACGGACTGAGTTATTAGCCAGTACAACGTGAAGTTGGAACGAGGAAACATGGTTTCTATAGCTCGTTTACAAAAGTAATTTAAAAAAATTGAACTATTTTCAGTGAGATAGCTTCCAGAATTTCCAAGATATCCAAACATGCCTAAAGAACATGATCTTAAATTTTCATGAGGCAAATTTTTTTCTCAAAAAGAGACATCGACAGCAACAATTTTATAACAGGGTCAAAAAGACATACAAAAGCGCCAACACAAAAATTGAAATGTCTGAAGAAAGTTAGCCCACTAAAAAATGGACAAACATTAGCAAAAACAAACTCATTAAAAGATACCATAATGGCTTCATTTCATGCATATCAATGCCAGAGGGACACATCCAGGCAATCCTGACTGACTTTCAAGGGTATGATTGGGGGAGAATGTTTAGCACATTGCAACACAAAATATAGTTTGAGAGCAGAAAAAAAAAGCCTTCAAGGAAAAAGATCAAGAATAGTACATTAGCTCCCAGAACAAGGAGATACCTTATTCATCATATTCCACTGGCCAACATGTGGCAAACAATTTTTTTCCCTGCCTGTGTCGTGATATTTCAGCTGCACTCAAATCAGAAGTTACTGAACAATGAGCAACTCCGAAATGATACGAAGGAACAAATATTTAAATACTGAGCAATCATTCACCACCTACCCATGGCGCAGGAAGAATTCGAGCTTCAACAGAAGCAAGCTTTGCATCGATCTTGATACCAAACTCCTTAGCATAAGGATCGTCATGGTAAGCATTATGGCTCACAGTCTGCAGGAGGGCAAATACAGCAAGTTAAAAATCAACAACACAAAACCATGCCCGTGAAGCTGCACAAAACGAACCAGAAATTTATGACAGAAAGATCATGTGATGTCATTTACGAGCATTTGGAAGCACTAAACCACAATTATATTACAATACAGTTCACAGAAAATGGTCACGGATAGTTCATTACTCGGAGAATATCAAGCTCACGGTCCTGTGGCCTTTGGCAAGTAACTTTGAGCAAAGCAGTAATTTGCCGCTCATTCAACCTCTTTGAATATCGCTGACCCTCCACAATTTTGCAGACCTGTATCAGAGATAAAAAATCAATAACTCACAAAAGGCAACCGCCTTGAGTTACAGCATGAAATGCTTTCAACAATTTGACCTCCATAGGTAAATAATTTGGTCTCTGTTGATTCCCAACTTGCAGACAAGGCCAATTTGTATGTTGGATGGTAAAACCATATGTCTCCTGGAAATACTGGACAACAGACTTCGTAGTACCTCTATCATCAACCGGGAACCTATGCAAGACCAGCGAAAGATCAACAGAATATCAAGGGAAAAAGTAGTGCAGAGATAAAAAAAAAAATTAAATACAAAATCACACTCGAAATAACGAAATATATATAACGCACACCACATTAGCTGATAATACAATATGGTTCATTTTTCTAAGACTTTCTTTTCTAGATAACTGAATTAGTCACAACCATGAAAAAACAGACATTGAGAAGCCAGAGAAAAGAAATACAAAAAGTTAAGAAGATTACGTCAACTCCCTTGTGGGCTGTGAAGTTAAACCAGAAATTCGGTATTTTCTACGCATGTTGCCTCGATGAGTGACCTCGACTTTAACACCCCTTAGAGCCTTCTTGATCTGCAAACAATTAAAACAAACAATACAGGATACAGCATCAAAAATCAAATAAGTTCCACAATAGATTCAGACAAAATCTCAAAATAAATGGATCCTGCATGGTAACTCCGCATCACATCCCCTCACACATGTCTTATATCATGAATTCCGTAAAAATTGGTGAATTGTTGAATATACTGTAGCTTTCATGTGACATACTCCATAACTCAGCTCAGCCACAGATAAGTACTTATTACAGAACTACAATAGTCATATTCCATATGCATAATCAACCTAACACTTGAGAGGATACACACATGAAGTTGAAAATTTAATTCAACCTGACAAAATTTCAGGTCAGTCCTATATTTCCATCCACCATGGAGACTTATCTACATGTAATTGAAAAATGAAGCAACCTCCAACACAAGGTATTCATTATTACAACAAGGAAAAGTTAAAATAGTTGCATACTTTTACTCGATCAGCATCGGACAAAGGCCTCGACAATACATCCCTGTTCAGCAACTGAGTGACAAAATCAATTACAGGCAAGGGCTCAATGAAGGCAGTTGAAGACATATCTACAGGACAAATATCAAAATACATCAGAAGAGGGATCAAACCAATCACAGGATTGTATATGACAATGTAGACCACAGGTGATTCAACAGATTACACACATACCAATGTTAAGAGAGAGACCCATTTGTGTAGGTCTGATGCTCTGATAAAAACCTCTCCAACTTTCCAGTCCCTCACCGAGAGGCTGCCTCCGCCCTAAATCAGGTGAATAAAATGACCTCCCAACAGGAGAGTACCTGCATTTCAGAAATAAAGGATCAATCATTCAAATGAGTGGAATATCCCAGAAATAAGTAGCTTCTATCAAGTAAAAGGTTACCGGTTGGTTGGTAGTTCACGCAGGACAATGTCCAGAACCTGAAGGGCTTCTTGAGGAGCATCAGCCTGCTTGCCAGCCAAAAAAAGACCCAGATGATGCAGATCAGCACGTGCAGCAAACTTGATCACAACCTTGAACTGCCTCTCCCTTCTGAAAACATCCAAAGCAAACTTAACTCTGCTTCTTCACATTAATACTAAAAAGTGTATAAACAGAAGGAGCACACTGGAGTACCATGCGGAAATAACAGTTAGCAAAGAGGAAAGCACAGTAAAACAAACTCCAGTACTAACTGGCATAATGTAGTAGAATAAAAGAAAGATGTGACATATACACAAATCAACTGTTGCATGGATGGCATACCGTGGAGCACCCATCCCATCTTCTTCGTCTATCAAATTAATCACAAACTCTCTTGATGTAAAAGGAAGTGGCCCAGCCGTATACAAACTCTTCCGACCATCATATGCTGGCAGCCTCCTCCCCAGATGAGATTCTCTGTGCAACTTAACTAGCTGTTCCATTACAGCCCTGTTCACACCCCTTGATGTAACTTCTGGTGTGATTGAGACCTGCCTTGGACAAATTCAGAACATCACTCAAGTTTAACAAAAATCAACAATCCAAGTGAAAAGTTTCAAATGACAGCTTTACATCGTATTGATGAAGGTCCTTATCTGGAAGCTCAGCAAAGAAGTGATTAGCTTTCACAATACATTGGATTCCAGTCTGGCCTTTCCCAGGACGGAGGGGGAATCGCATTGCTTTGCTTGAAGAAGGTGGGGGAGCCTGCTCAGAAGGAACTTCAGGTGGTGATAGTGTAAGCTGCTGTAATTCTTCACGCAAAGGTGGTTCTTCAGACAGTCTGGATGCAGCAGAAGAGGAACCAGGTCCATGCGACCCAGCAGCCTGCATGAACTGAGCAGTCGAAGAGCTGGTACCATACTGTTGGACAGCTTGGCGCAGATCGGGATTCACCGACGTCGACCGGCCGACAGAACCAGACATGCCAGGAGACTGGGGCGGACCTCGTTGGCCACCCCCGCCGCCTCCACGACGTCTGCCACCAGACTGAGGATGTGCTCCTCCAGGTTGGTGTGATGGTTGGCCAGAATAAGGGGGAGCAGGACCTCGAGGCGCCCCTCGAGGTGCATAGACTGGCTGTGGAGCCCAACCCCTTCCTTGATATGATCCTGGTTGATGAGAAATGGGGCGCTCAACCGTAGGTGCTGCAGATCGGCCTTCTTGGGGGCCACGATGGGATTGAGAGTCCGATCCTTCACCACTCGACGAACCAGGAGCTTCAGTCTTTCGGCGCCTAGGCATGATGTCTCTGATTTTTCACTGTCCAAATGAAGAAAAACCGAAGAATATAAAACCATTAAGACGTTTAAACATAAGAAGCAGAAAACAAGGCTGGTAATAATTAATGGGAACAAAAGGAATGGAAGATAATCAAATACAGAAACCCAAAAGCAGGAAAACGTGTAGGCGAAACAAAAACTAACGAAATGTGCGCAACAACTGTCGCCTTCTGTACTACGTGTTCCCTGATAGGACCAAAACCAAGGGAGACGACACAATTCAAGCATGCGGCATGCGAACTAAACATCAAGAAACACAAAAAGTAAAGAAAAATAAAAAACGAAAGCAAAAATAAGATCGAAATAAAGCAAAGAAAATAGTGCCAAACTGATGATGCGAGCACAATCGACAACCCACAATGGATTAACAACTGACACGCCACAAGTACTCCATTGAGTGAACTTATCAAGACAATCCAGAGGAAATGTCCCAGCAGCAACAACTGTAAGACACCCCCGTAGGATAAAATCCAATCAACTTACATGAAAAAGCTGATATGAACCTGCCAACCGTATGCACACAAAATGCCGTTCGGAGAGACACCTTTAACACATCAAGAAAACAGCGACCAATAAGAGGCACAATCCTCGCGTTTTTGGTCGAGGTCGCTTGAGTTTGTCGAAGGTATGTGTCCCAACGGCACCAACAGAAGCGCAACGGAATGGAAAGAAGCAAGTGAACAGGAGCCAAAGCTTCAATCCACTACTCTTACTAATCGGAGAAATACACATGGAAAAAGAGTACCAGCCGTAGAAACCACAAACAGAAGAACAAAAGCAAAGCCCCACATCAGGTCCCCGATCACCCATCTCCATTAGATGCATCGCCGACTTAAGATCCAAAACCCAAGAAATTAGAAATAGAAGCCGGACAGAAAAAAGTTAGAAACAGAAAGCGGAGCAACTTCAAATCGAGGACAAATCACAATCGCATAAGAAGGATAAACCCAAACCCCAAACCCCCAGGAGAAAAGCAAGCCGCAACCGCCGACGATCCGCTGACGGCTCAGCCACAAGAACGAAGAAGCATCCCTCCCAGGCCTCCGTCCGTACGCCCAAGGAAGACGCTATGGGAAAGATAAAAAGCGCAGAAACAAAAAAGAAGAAGCCGGAACCCTAGCACCCGCACCAACAGCAACTACAGTGAAGGAGGAAAGCAGCAGAAGAGAAACATGTTTTTTACCTCGCTTGACGTCCGGAGACCTTCCCCACAACGACGAAGAGAGAGAACGAGAGAGAGAGAGAGAAGGGAGGGGCAAAGGAAACGAGGATTAAAGAAATCGACACAGTGGAGAGAGAAGGCGAGGGTTTGGTGATGGAAGGCTGCTTAATAGCAGAAGCGGAGTGTGGGAGGCAGGCTTAACGAAAAATTAGGAACGGAAAACGGAAAAAGATAAATTACATAAATATTTGAAAAAATAAAAATAGGAGTCGAGGGAATAGACAAATAAAAATAGTAAAGAGAGAGGAAAGAGGGCCGTGCACATACTCTCCCTCTCTCTCCTACGTGTCATCGGGAAGAGGGTTTGACTTGACTGGACAGTGGACGAGTTTGGACTTCCCGCCCCCGCACCCCCTTTTCTGCGCACACCGCGAGGTTCATCAACACACGCGTCGGCTCACCCAAACATCAAGCCCAGAGAAAAACACCTCCACGTTTCACTTGTGACGAATTTATTCCCTTCATGTATTCAACATTTACCGTTAAGACACGCCTAAACGGGGTCCTCTTTGATTTTCTATAATTCCCTTTGTTTTTGGTTGTTTTCGGCTGTGACAGGGTCGTTGGACATGGACAACGGCCGAAGAGCCCACTTCGAGACGTGCTCACATGATTGGCTGCGACGCATCTCGAGCCCTTTTTTTCCTCTCCTTCGCTTTTCGCTGCAATTTTAAAAAGGAACAAAAGAAAAAAAAAAGAGGGACATGAAATGACTGGTCTGTCTTTTTGTTTTCGGTGAAATGACCTCGGTGGTGGGAGGGAGAAGTGGACGTATATTCTCTTTATTATTATTTTTTTTGTTTTTTTACCTCAGTTGGATCTTATCTCGCTGGATCTCCATGAGAGATGGACCCCGATCAAATGCGCCTTTCCGGAAACCATTCCCCTCGTGCTGGACCGCCTGGACTCGGGTCAAGGTCCATTTCCAGATCACGTTTCCCACTTTACAAATCGGAAATCGTTGTCCCGAAAAAAATTATCGACTCGTTTTGCAAATTAGGCAATATACATATCACGATAAGAGGTGGATTCGAATCATTGGTGTGAAGCGATACGTGATGTGAAGGATCGCGATATTTTAAGTGATTGAAGCAGGATGTGATATTTTGAGAATCTTTGAGGGGATTAAAGCAAGATGCGATTTTGAAGTGCTTCCCACAAGAAAACTGAAGGGGAAATGTACGCAAGGTGAAAATGAAAACTGATAATGGTATGTAGATGTACATGCAAAGCAGAGAAAGGGACGATCTGGCTAAGACAGAAAACTTCGGTAAACATTTGTCGCATTTTAAGCAAGCAGGGTTATATACTCGCACCATTGCCTTAAGGCCGAAGGAGTTGGGATGATTTCTTGGTGGCGAAGGAAGGGGGCCGTGGTTTCCGTCACAATGGGTCACAGTCGATGACGCGATCACTTTGGTAAGCAACACGACAAATCCAACAGATTCATTAATGATTTCTTTGGTTTTCAAAAAGCTAGTGTCATAACCAATATATTCATTTTCAAGTGCCCAAAAAAATCGACTGGTAACAACATACTTTCTAATACCACCAGCAAGAGTTATACATTAGAGAGAAAGACTAATCCCCGAGTTTCATTTCATTTATGCTAAAACTTTGCCTTATATCTGTGTCCATAACTGTTAAGCATTTATAAATGTGGGCTTCTATTAATGATATCATATCAACAATAAGAAAACTAATACTATGAAAAGATGTATCGGTGGAGCAAGCACTAATGCCGTTATTAACAACACTGTTATATACAACCATAGAAGTTGGTATTCCATTTAAAAACCCACGTTCTTGAACAAGTAACCACTTTCTTCTTAAATCAACTCTGCGATCCCAGCAAGTCGAGTCATGTTATCAGGAACACAACGAATTTTACTTGGTTCAAATTATCTTCCTTTGTCGACAGCCACACTAGTGTGTTACTGGCAAAAAAGTCGCGACAGGAGACATTGTTCACCTTTAAAAACGAAAACTGCTACAACAATATCATATTAT
The DNA here is from genome assembly GCA_011799765.1 of Nymphaea thermarum. NCBI lineage: Eukaryota > Viridiplantae > Streptophyta > Magnoliopsida > Nymphaeales > Nymphaeaceae > Nymphaea > Nymphaea thermarum. The sequence continues at coordinate 272,231 of JAANDH010000311.1, read as the reverse complement.
AATATCATATTCAAATTTTGGCGTAAAGATAAGGGTACCCTACCATAATAGAATCAGGCTCGAGAGTCATCATTCTCGTTGTTTTTTTGCTTCTTTCATCAAAGAAAAGTGGGCTCTACACTAATTCCTCCTGAACTGAACTGCGCCCATTAACCTGGTTCATGCTTTGCCACAGAGGGATATATCACATGCAACATGCCTTGGACATCGCTTTTCATCGTGAGAAAATAGTAACTCGCTGCAAGAGATTCCAACTTTTCCAAACTTGGGAAAAGAATAACTGTTAATGGCAAGACAATGAAGACAGTCTTTCGAAAGAGCAGCACCGCAATGTTTTCTCCACTCAGGAATAAAAAGTTAATGGAGATCATGCTTCATCCCTTCCCTTTTCCCGTTGCATGCGAAATAAAATCGCGAGACCCCACAGCTCCTTTAAAACCTCACCGGAATGGCAAAGAAGTGATGATCCTTTTCCTTTCCCGGTGTCTTGTTAAGTGAAGAAAACAGAAGCAACCACAATGCACATGTAAATTGTGAACCCAACTTCAATAAAAGGCAGTAGATATATCTTTATACAGGTTGGATACCTCCGACCAGTATGGCAACTGTTAATGACACTTCTAACAGATTTAACTACACATGAAAGTCACTTTACGTGACCAAAAATTTAATATAAAACAACAACCTTGTATCTTTTTTATGCATAAGTCAGATCTCGTAAGGGTTTAAAACTAAATAATAAGAATATTTTATGATTGTAAAATATAACCTATAATTGAAAAATGTAAATTTTCTTATGTTCGTATGTTTTGGAACTGTAGGATGCAGTGACATGATTAAACAAATGTGCCGAAAATTTCAGTAGCTAAAATGATATGATGACATCCACATATTAAATTTATAGATGGTACAAAAATTTATGACTGAGCTGCATTAATATATTTTTTGTCATATAAGAAATATTGGATACGAGGGACACCGGTATATAATAAATTAAACTACGTGCAATGATCGATATAAAAATAAATTAAATTTGATGGGCCAGTGTAGGCAATTAGCAGACACCTAGCTCTGCCACTTACTGTATCTTATAATTATCTGCATACGGAGGTGCGCATGTGCCCATGCATGCATGTGTGTCGCCAGGTCTCGGTCCTTCCGTGCCAAAAAATTGGCACAAGCTTATAAATGAAAAACGCATAGCAAATTGGCTCCTCTTTGCAAATACACAAACCTTTTACTTTGCATAAAGTTACTTGACGCCTTGGTAAAAGTTGCATAGGCGAGCCTAAACGCTGCCTATCATCGCATTTTCCTGTATGAATTATATGAAATATTTCGAAGGAGCACCTTCCGTCTTCCCACTTTTTCGCAAAAGCGAGCTTAAGCCTTCTGAAAAGGCGCCACTTACACGTCTTTACACTTTTAAGTTGCCGGATAAAGCCTGTTACTCTCATGGGTTCAACATATAAATCCTTAAGGAGGCGTTTGATAATATCTATAATCATAAAATTTTAGAATCAAAATGCCGTTTTTTAAGAATTATAGTTATTAAACAAACAAGGTATTCTGTTTATTTCAGTTTAATGAGGAATTATGATTCTAAAACTTTTTACTCTCGAATTAAGATTCCAAACTATCAAACGCCCCTAGGGATCAACTTCTAGGTTGCAATTTTAATATGTAGATCGGTTTTTAATTTCCAGGAAGTAACAGTTTTGAGTCGTTGGTCATAAGATCTTTATACATCAGATCCGCGGTAAAAAGGACTTTGATTCAAAAGCTGCGTCATACTTTTAAAAATAGTACCATTGGGGTGACTTCTGCATTAAGAAAAAGAAAAGGAAGCATGTATACACGAACTAGAACGGGGACGGGAAGGGTTTCTTACAGTATCCTCGTAAACTATGGCAACCTTCCTAAATTCGACAGCCTCTTGTTCCTTTTGGTCCCTTTCTGTTTCACCACTGTAAAAAGCGGAGAATATGTTGACAGCAACATGCATCTTTCTGAACCAAAAGGTGAACTTGTTCAAGAAGGAATGCATCTTCTTTGGTGTGAATTTCGTTTCTTTAAGAGGGTTTAATTTTGGGGTGGATAATACATATATATATAGGAAGAGGTACAACTACAACTGTGAATGCGTATAAGCTCTCAACCATGGTAAGGATAAAGAGCCGCTTGATGCGTAGAAAAGATGGACCCCCTAATTCGAAAAGCATTTCCCGGTTGGCCGGTTTGCGAGAAATTGAAGAAAAGGTAGGGACCAACTCGCAAAAGGGCTTTTCACAGCCGGAGTTGGCAAGCATTCTGTCTTTTTCCTTTACACCCAACGCGAACAAACCGTATGGAGCCGTACAGGCGTCGAGCTGGTGGAATTAAGACAACTATAGGCTCCATTAAATGCCCATTCTACCCTTAGCCTGCCCTAGTCCCTAGATTCCCCGGCGGCTTCCCCCACCGGAGATGATGATCTTCGAGATGTTGAATCAACTCAAACCCACGGTTTATTTATTGGATCCCGATTCAGTTTGTCATGGTCTCCCGGTACCACTAAAATGTATACTTCGATGGACATCTATTTGAACCAGAGATTTATGCCCGCATTATAATTGAAATTGGTTATTGTCTTCCCTGCTTTTCGTTTTTAGCCAGCCCGACGGAAAAAGCTCACCAGAATAGAAGAGGCATTAATTGGAGGAGCTGCTTTTCCACTGAACCGGAACTGTAAAAGCATGGACGCGACCGTCTCTTGGGCGATGAGCGCTTTCCCTGATTAATTAAGGGAAAAGGAGAGAGGGAGGGTGGGTGGTGGGGCTGCGGCTGCCGCAGCTGCTGGCTGCGGCTGCACAGTGGCGCTGCCGTTGCAACGGCTCTCTCCTCTGCTGTCCCCGCCGTTTTGTCGTCCCTTTCAACAGATTGTGCATCGCCGTGACATCTCACACGTGGCCCCACCTACCGCAACCCCTCCCTCCCCCACCGCAGTCCACCTTTGGGGAGCCCGAGACAAAACTTGTACGTTTCAGAAAAAAAATGTACGAAGCTAAACATTATATAATATATATATATATATACGTACAATAATACAATAATAGCATTGTGCAAAAAAAATGTGAAAAAGATTGGCTGCCCCGGGCGCCACCGGTGGTGGCGTATCGGCTGGGCTGGCGGTCGTGGGGCGGACGGCGTTGATAATCGAGCCGAGCTGCCGGTCGACGGAATGGAATATTCGGGGTAACAGTTCGAAGGCTAGGTGGTCGCGGGCCGTGGAGCCCATCCGTCGTCGTCGTCGTCGTCGTCGCTCTTCCCCACGCCACGCCACCCCGCCGTAGCCGTACTCCTGCTGCGCTATGCCTGTGAGTGGGGTCCGCCCCTGGACGTTAGGGGGCCACCGGCGGGCCTGGTACGGATCTACGGTACCCGGTTGGCTTCCACGTTCGGAGCTCGATCCATAATAAACGGGCCCGGCTAGGGAGTTTTCATTACCAAACCCTCGGTGGTTCCTAAACGCGCGTCCTAATCCAGATCCACAAGTTTTCACTTTTCAATGTAAAAAAAAAAAAAAAGCCTTTGACAATGGGTCAGATTTATATATATATATATATATATATATATATATATATATATATATATATATATATATTTTAACCGGATCCATGTACGGTGCTTGTAACAGACCTAATAAAAACTTACCATCGTGGTGGTTCAGAGCCTGCCACTTGTAGAGCCTACCTACCTAAGCGCTTATCTGAAAGCCACCTTTCATTCCTCCTGCATCGTGACTCCTCGCCGTAACCACCGGCCGCTCCTCTTAATTTATTTTCGATACGTAAGTAAAATTTTGAAGGTTCGGCAAATACAAATAAATTTTGTATGAGTTTGAGAAGGATGCATCTCCCACTCAAAAGGGAGGAGGATGCTGCCATTAATGATGGAGTTTGCGAATATAATCTGCCCGAAAAGGCAAACTTCCACTATCAAGAGTGAGAGAAGAAGAGTGAGCTTGGTCGCCGACGTTGCCAAAAATTTCTTCCCGTTTGCTCTTCTTTTGGTGCTAACTTCAACCCAAACCTTTCATTTTTCGTTCCTCTCATTTTGTTTCTTTCTTTTGTGATATCCCCTTCCTTCCTTCCTCTTTAATTGGACATCCCAACGTAGTTTAATATATTCCTTTCCTTTTTCTCTTCTTTGGTTCCACCCAAACATGGTGTAAAAAAGCAACCAAGATCGAAGGCATCAGACATGTGCCCGAGGAGCAAGTTTCAATGACGGAGAAAACTGTTTTAGGACAGTGTTTTCGAGATTCGCAAGTACACGTCCAACCAAACACGAGATTGAGTGTCATGAGATGCTTTGGGAGTCTGAGGCGCTGCTTAACGCCCTTCTCGCCAGATAGAGCAAGGTTCTCCGGCAACAGTAATATTTTCCCGACGCACTGCTATTCGTGAATATCAGAATTGCATGAACTAGAGTTTGTTTTCCTTGTCACAATCCATACGGATCACAGGTCTTCGTTGGTTTCTTTTCTGGGTTCCACTAGTATCAACTTGATCGAGCCATTTAAGAGCGCATTGCAGAAAAGATGAATCACTTGACACAGCAGTCTGAGACAGTGGCACGATGTCCGCCAGGATAATGTTTTCAATCTTTCAGTGTCATTAACACTTGCGATTAACTTAATCTTCCATGTCTTCACAGGCTGGTTGTCCAAAAGACAGGTGCATTGTTGCAACATTCAGTAGAATTTTCACTCTGGACAAGCAGTTTCTGGACCCAGCGAAATTTAGATCCCGAACTAAAAATTTATGTTGGTCGAATTTCCTATTCACTTGATCAAAGTCCTGTGTCTGGATCCCCGTTGGATCACTTCTTCACATTAACTAAGAAACAGGGATGGGTCATCTCAGAGCAGCAGTACTGTAACGCTGTACTGCACAATTAGTACATGATCAAGTGATACTAAATACATAACCAGACTCATTAATTGGCTGCTAACTATAGCATTCTGAAAAGCAGCTCCAGAGAATGCTGGACTGCTGCGCTTTGCACAGGAGAAAAACTGCTTGTTATGGACAGGTAACAAGGAGTTTAACGGCAAGTGTGATTAAATAAAGAAACTGAACAGACTCAAGTGGTAGCTTTGTGGAATATTGTAAAAATAGAAACTTCTGGCAGCAGAACAAACTTTATTTCACATTTATTTATTGCTACCACTAACCATTTGTATCTCGCGCCTTTCAATATTTTACCTCCCCTTTTCCAGCAAAACTTTATTGCTTCTCCCATTCATCATCTTCCTAAAAATAAACAACAGAAAAGGGTCCTCAAAATGCATCAACGTTATTCGGGCCACGCATTCTGTATACTCACTTTGATACCTATTCTAAAGTCAATCCCCACTTGCAGAAAGATTAATGCATGTGCCTTGGAGCAAGGTGCTAAAGCTTGCGCCTAAGTTAATATTAAACTAAAGGAAGAGGCAAGAAGCAAAATGGGTAGGGCTGGAAAATAATAATATATTATAAGCCGACCTACCCACAGCTGCCAAGAACAAGGAAAAGAACAAAACTTGTGAAGAATATCACCATAAACATTTGGGAGCCTACAAAATATGATTGCCCAAGAAAAAAATATAGTAGGATCAATGATTTTGCAGATATGATATTCTTCCAATTTGGAACTAAGAAATCCCGGACTTTCATATTAAAGAAATGACTCTTAATACTGCAGTGGACATGATCTACAGATGAGTAGGAAAGCATTACATTAAGAAATAGGAGGATGATTCACCAGCCACCTAGTAGCACCTTGATGTCATCACCTTATCTTATCCGCCAGACAACCTAATGTTGAATTATGTTTCAAGATTGAGACAAGGGTGACTAGTGTGAAGGATTTCACTTCTAGTGTTTCAAAATGTTTTTTTTCTAAATCTTGAGTATTCAAAATTGTTGTCCAAGTGGTGGGGTTTGACGCAGTAGCTGAGTTAATGGTTGATAAGCGGCTAGTCAATAGTTCGAGTTCGCTCACCTAAATATTCATAATAGTTCTAGTAGGCCTCGAAGGCCTTTTCATATCCACTCCCCAACTCCATGCATCTATGCTTGCGAATGATCTGAATTCAAATAATCCAGATGGATCAACAATCATATTTGGATCAACAATCATATTTGGCCAAAAGTATCAGTAATTTCAAAAAAATATTTTGACCATCTACATCCCTTTTAGGGGGATATGGGAAAGCATGTGGAGTGGTGAATCCTGCCTTAATTAGCATGTAGCTGTGAAGTTCTTGGGGAGCATAAAGCGAAACAATGTGCACAAAAAACTATGCTTTGCTAAACATAACGCTTTTTTTCGCTTTTTCTTTTTAATGACATGCACATTCTTTTCTAGACATTGAAAAGGATTTCATTTTGGTTTCACAATGGAAATTGGCATCCACCCACATGAAGATGACTTCTCATAAAGGTTGAAGAAGCACATGGCTTTGAAGTTTCCGAGAACTTCCTTTTAGATGAAAGAATTGAATATGGAACTGTCTTGCTACTACAATTAAGCCTCGATTATCCCACCTTAAGTAACCGGAAAAGGGGAAAACAGAACAAGATTATCCTTCGAAAGGCATCTTCTACACATGGAAGTGAACCTGATAACCCCCTTATTTCATCCCTTTTTCCTGCTTGGTTTCCCACTGTCTCTTGCTCTCCTTGGCCGCTTTAACAAGTTGCAACACAGTAATGATAAAAATAACAACAATTAATAATAATAATTTTCTGATTTGGGAGGAGCCCGCCTAGTTTAGTGCCTTTCCAAATCTGTCTTTTGACTGTCAACTACGACCAAGTTCAGAATTGTCGACGTTTTTTCTCCCTTGAAATAAGCAGTACTTGAAATAAGAAGGAAAAAGTAAAAGCAGGAGTTGGTTTCTCCATGGCAGAGTTCATGGAACTTGGCTGAAGAAACCAGCAATCTGGCCCCATGCCAAGACAGATTGGTAAGCCAATGTGGTGTCAAATCATGCCCTCAATTTTCTCTTTTTCTTTTTTTTTTCTTTTCCTTCTCAGGGGAAAGTTTGGCTGAAAAGAGATATATCATAGCAGCTCTTTTGTCCTACCATGTATAGACAACCTGACATAAGATTATATTGCCCATGACACACCCTCTAATATCAAGTCACATCATCTGAAAGGAGAGAGAGAGTGTGTGTGTATGTGCGTGTGTGCACAGGCATGTGTATGTTATTGACTACATTGGAAGCAGCAGAGAATGCTGATGCTCAGCTTTTGTGTTGAGTTTTTCATTTGGTTCTCCTGAAAACCCAGTAACTTCCCTTGATACTGGAGTTGGAAGAGAGAGTACAGGGTCTCAAGGATTCTTATTTTCCTATAGAATCCAAAAAGCATAAATTGTGCTAGCAAACATGTGATAACATCCGTAAGATCAGAACTCTTTGCAGTTTCCTTGTCTAAAAATTGAACAATTTTTTTGTCGTTTCAACTTGTCCAATTTCTTCGAGTTCATGAACTCACAGGGGATCTGTTCATCTGGTAAGAATGTCATCTGCCAAAGTTTGATTTTCACCAACAAGCATTCATTCTTTTAAGAACAAGAACAAGAACAAGTGCACAATGAGTGCGACGTAGGACCTCAGAGGCTTTACCAACTAAAAAGGTCAGTGCTGGTTTACGATGAGAAGAGGCCATTTTTCCTTTCCTGCAATCGAAAAGACAGAAAAAAGGAAAGGGTACTTGAGTTTATGAATGCACGAATCCTGGCGCCGTTCGAGAACGCTGGAGTTGATGATATTGATGAAGTTTCACGTGTCGTCTCGCAAGGACGATACTTGCCACGCTGTGGGGTGGTCACGAGTCTGAATCTTAATCTTCAAAAAGCTCCTTGAGTTGATGAACTTGGTCGCTTAACGCCATTAGCTAAACTCTGCTTCTGTACAGCTCACAAACATGATTCCAGACATGAAAACTAAATCCGATGCTCACTTTTGATAAAGAATTAGAATTGCATTATCAGTTGGTTTCTTGTATGACGACAGATTTCAACAAACAACTACTCCTCTGCATTGAGGATATATATGTGAAGTATACCCATTTAACTTTTTCAAAGCTAGTCAGGCCATGTAAGTACCATTTTGCTCTTCGATTTGGTAAAATCTCCGACCACGGGGAATTGATTAGGTGGGATTTAGTAAGGCAGTACCTGAAACGAATCAAATCCTCTTAAAATCCTGTTCGTATCGTCAACTTCCGCCAAGCAAAGGTCAAAGTATGTACTTCCAATTTTATGGTCAAATGCTGTGCACACATAAACTCACACCCCCCTTTGCATTAAAGGGTGCGTGCTGTCCACAATATGAACCCACAGATCTGGATGCTTGTCAGTAGGCAGCCCCAAAAGGATGAGTCCAGAGAAGCACATGTTTGCCCTGTGATAACAAGGATCAGAGGGCCCATTATGAGGATTCAGGACACCCCAAAAACAATAGCCAATGTGTTTGGACTGGAAAACGCTGCAGTAACAATATGTTCCCAAATACCACTCCGAATGTGAGATGCGATGGAGTTACTGACTGAAAAATTGAAAATTTGTCTGTAGAATTGACCTCTAATGTTTACAACTTTGATTGTGTCACCATGAAAACCAAGCACTACCATCGTCAAGATGTTATTAATCTTGCTTATTGGGAAGAAATTTCCTGCCATTGATTACATCACATTTGGTTGGTGAAACTCTTCGAGCCATCATGCGCACTAAAGAGCACACCCAGCTTCGACCTTGCAAAGGCTCACCAGAGCAGTACATAGAATCGGCTAGTATTAATTCTCCTTATATTTCTCTACAAGCAAGAGCCAGCTTTTATGGTATTGCCACCCAGGAAATGCAATAAATCTCCAACAATGGTTCTCCCATCACGGTCTCTTTGTGATGCTTTTATGCGCAGTAAATGTGCAGAATATCAGTGGGTGTTGGACCTGTACTAGACCAAGTGGGTCCATATATAGCTGGCCATACCTCAGTCCACAGGAGTTCTGGCCTTGGCTCTGCGTCCAGTTATCAATATAGCCATGTAATTAAGGATGGAAGCTCAACCTCACATATTTATAATCATTCATGGTTGCTGGTTCGAAATCAGACGCCGGCGTGTGCTTGTTTGTTGAAAATGAACCATATCGGGGAGCTCTGCGCTGGACAAGACGATGGCGGCTTGTGCCTATAATTAGAAGTCAACAGTATGACAGATAGACCTTCATGAAGCACCACGAATATACATGAATTAGATATTGAAGTTTTGCATTTTTCTGCATGTATCTGATCGATTTGAATCTCGATCCCTATGTTTTCAATGATCTAACTCTGCCCTGGCCTGTTCATACCCTTCAACCAGGAAGAGAGATCAAGTCACTTGGTGTTTTATGTAACATACATGCATGAGACACCACAGGCATGCCCATGTCAATGCAGAACCGATGGTAGTACTCTAACCAAGAGTGGTAACGTTGGTGTTTTACAATGACAAACTACAATGCAGNATTCAAGCATGAAAAATTCCTACCTCCCGGAGCAAGTCATTTGCAACTTAACGATTATGATACAGCTTGCCTGTGTTTAGTAATTGTAATATTCCTCCCTTAATATGGAATGTCCAAGAACACCTTCACATGAAACCCGTGTCGCCTGCATATATATTTTCCAACCTTTAAATTACGTAATTCATGAAAATCGTACCGTGCTACATTTGGAAACATGAGTGCTAGCTGCTTCAATGCAAAAGTAAGTTACCTCGCCTTCTCCTGCAGGTAACTGTTGGTATTACAGGCGGGTACATGAATGAATCCTTATGAACTATCGCTCTCAATGAGCGTAAGTATTCTATGCATTTAAGGCAAACTTGTTCTTCTTTTGTCCTTTTCTAACTAGGCATTCAGATAATACGGCTCAATGCAATCCAAGTTACTGATATATGAATCTTAGTGTGGTATGAGCAGAAGTAAAGCCACCATCCACCACCAAGTTGTGTCCGGTGATGAAACCTGCGTCGTCGCTAGCAAGGAAGAGCGACGCCCGTGCCACATCCTCCATGGCCGCACTCCTGCCCTTGAGAAGGCTGCCGGACTCCGCGACCATACGCTGAATGTCATCAGCCTCCAGGTCCGGCTTGCCGAGGAATTTCCGGTAAGCATTGACGAGCATGTCCGATGGCACACCATGCGGCGAAATGCAGTTCACCCGTATCCCATGCATGCCCAGTTCACATGCTGCGCTCCTGACTAAGCCCAGCAGTGCTGCCTTAGAGAGGCTGTAGGCATGCGAGGCGAGGCCGCCCATGACCGCCGCAGAGCTGGAGGTGCAGATGATGCAGCCGCCCTTCGTCCCCATGGCACGGGCTGCATGCTTGATGCCATGGACCACGCCGCACACGTTCACAGCCACCAGCTTCCTCATCTCCTTCATGCTCATGGCCGCAATGCTGCCGGAGGGGCCTTCCACGCCTGCGTTGTTGAGCATGATGTCCAGCTGGCCGTGCCAAGTCAGCGCCACATCGACCGCGGCCTCCACGTCGGACTCACACGCCACGTCGCAGTGCACGTAGCGAGCTCCTATTTGTTTAGCCAGGGCAAGGCCCACGTCATCGAGGATGTCCGCGATGATGACGTGGGCCCCATTATCAGCAAACAGCTTAGCAGTGGCTGCTCCTATGCCCTTAGCCCCCCCAGTTATGATGGCAACTCTCCCCTTCAATCTGTCATCATGCAGCAAATAGTTCACACAGTGCATGCAGCAAGAAATTGGAGAACAGAAAAAGAAAAGCTTGCGATTTCACATGATCTCTAGATTTAAAGGATGAGATTGTTGGTGAGGAAGAAAGTACGGTTACCATGACGAGGTGAGAAAAAGATTTGGAAAGCCTTTCACAATTCATGGTTAAGACGATCTACCTTTGCTCATAAAAGTTCTTGCAGCCATTCAACTCCATTTTTCTAAAGCTGGATCCGTCGCCTCCACTTGGAGATCAGGGCTCGGTCATGTAGATATATATCAAAGGCTACGCATTACGTCTGGTTAAGAGTTAGAAGGGTCACGGCTCTCACGCTCAGAAACTAAGTACAGTTCACCAATAAATGCTCTATCCCACTCTGGTTAACCATTCATATTGTTCTTTCATATTTTAGAGTTTGGCATGATGTCGAGAAGGATTACCAATAACAGGACTTTGAGCACCTGCTGCACCTCCCGCGTGAACATCCAAATGTATTCCCATCTAATAATGAGGGGTAGATGCTAGAAAGACGGCCAAGGTTTTACCGGAAAAAGAACCTTGCTATTTTGATGGGATTTGTTCGCTTCTTTTCTTGAAAATCAGACTCCTAAGTCCGTCGTGAAAGGCTTGGTTCCTTGGCTTTTTATTTTGTAAGATATAGCAAAAGCCAAGTTCAAGCATCTCTCCCTCTCTCTCTCTCTCTCTCTCTGGTTCGGAAGATATTGGAAAAGATTGTGATATTTCGGTAGCAGCAGTCAGGAGCGAGGTGGAGACTGCCAGAGGGGAGAAAGCTGTCAAAAAATTCATCATTAACATCTAAAAAGAAAAGTTGCCTACCTTATCATAAAATCTCTCATAATCAAAACTGTTGGCTTTGCTAGTAGATCGGTATTATTTTTTAAAATTTATTTCCACACCCAATATTTTGGCAACCTCTTGCTAAGCATAAAAAGTACTAATTTGATTCAGGTCACTAGATGTTTCACGTGTCGGCTTATTACAGAGTGCCTGGCAGGCTTATCAGTTATCAGTGAGCTGATGGTGTTGTAGTCTTGGCGCTGTTTCACATTGTGTTGTGACATAGACAAGGTACAAGCAGCATCTCAGTTACTCTCTAAAAGCTTCAGCTTATATGTGCTTGCTGCACTTTGATGTAGCATGACAGAATCTTGGACAAAATTTCAGAAGCAAAGAGATTCCATAATAAATGAACGTCCCGTTTTTTAATCTCATTGTTTTTTTCCAAGACTAAAAAAACCATGAAAATCCGTATCTTGGAAGTCAATAGGAGCCGTTGCAGCGTACAAGAGTGGGTTGCATGGCAGTGGAAGCATCCCTCTCACACATCTCAGGAACAACGTTCACGATCCCTTCTTCCTGCATTCATGAAACACAATATTATTACATACCTTGACAGCACATGCCCTCCTGCACATGTATCGGCTCATGCTGAATAAGCACCTGAGTCGCCACGGAGTTTCTTATCTTTTGGCATCTGAATTGCTCAATTTGGTGGCATTTGGTAACAATATAAATCATAAAATGCAAGAAATTCAGAACTTTTCCAGGCATTTACAGTTTTGTGATGAAAATGTTGAATCCTTTGTATTAGCATTTAAAGATCATGTGTCAATCCAAACTAACATCAGATTCGTTCCAACCCATTGCAGGTGCTTTGTATACAAAAGAAAGTTAAACACCTTTGCTGCTATTTTGTATAAAATGACAAAGTTGTCATGATTTTTTGCTCTACCTCTTCATACAAATGTGAGAAATTGTGTTGATATGATTCATTTTCTCAAGGGCACAACACAGTGATCTCAGGCGATTCACCTTCGCAACATTCCAGAGTTTTCCCATAGGTATGAAAAGCACAAACCTTAGCAATGTTCCTGAAGTAAGTGGTATTGTAGTTGCCAGTAGGGAAGAAGGCCTCAATGAGATCTGCCAGGACCAATTGAGGCTGAGATATTGCACCATCATACCAATCTGCATAATTCAATATAGTTTAAGTTACAAGCTAAACAATCCAGATTCAGCAGGTGCAGTTCTCAGTTCTGTTTCAAGTTGGCCCAAAAAATTTACCAATTTGGTAGCATGTGGGAATTTCATATACTAGCCACAAACCACGTAAAGATTAGGCTGCAGTGATAGCTCTAATATGAAGAACCAGATCCACTCATTCCTAATACGTAACAGGAATTCAAATGTTTTTTTGACAAAAATATCTTCCAACCCAAAAAGCTTTAGCATGTTTATGACAATTAATTCGACTCGTCAGAAAATTTTGAAGAAAATTATCAAACCTAGAGTGGAAGAATTGATGATCCTTTTGTCATATCGCCAAAGACTCTGGTTGGAAAGAAAAGCAAAGCAGCTGTGGTCTTCAATGTTGACATTTGCTAAGAAGTTGGAGACTTTGTAAGTTTCAGGTTCTGGAACATAAGTCTCATCTATCACCACATCAAGCGTCTGTAAAAATCATAATAACATGACTTCAATAATGGAATTCTCAGGAAAATGCCTTCCTAATTATCATGATGAAGGTGACAAAGTTCGTGAATTCTTGTAAAGATTGCAATACTGTTAACATGCTTTAGCTTGTCCTGAGTTCAGATGGGAAACCAAAATGAGGTGAAGAGCTTGAAATCTTTCCTGTTGGCAGAAATGCCAAGGCTGTACTTGAAAAATCCCAGCATATCTGGCAAATAACTATATTTCATGGCATGCAGGACTTCATATAAAAGTTATCAGTGCCAACAAGCCCTCACATCATACGTTAAAAAATTTAAAGTAGTATTAACTTGTGCAATGTCTTAATGGATTGATGGTACTTACACATAAAATTGCATGAAATTCCTCGTTATCATCAGGATCTGAGACATTATAAGTGTTCTTACTAATGGAACTATCCAAGTTCTCACCCCCAGCAGCTTCAACATACTGCACCATGCAGCCATAATTTTTTTTTTTTAAATGAATGAGCAAGAAGAAAAAAAGTCCTTTCTGATAATCTACAATGCAAATCAAGTGAACATATGCCTATGGAAGTTGAAACTTTTGAAAATAAAAATGAAATAAAAAAAAGTCAGTTTTACTTTTACCTCAAGTTTGTAGGCGTCTTTGGAGAAAGACCAAATCCCCTGCACATGGTGCACGAACCAAATTAAGAGAAACATATATCAAACAAAAATATTCTGTCGGTACCACTAGGAATCAAACAAAAATATTCTGTCGGTACCACTAGGAAGGCCTGCAGAAAATGAAAGGTCTGAAAAACTGGAACTCATGAAAGCTACTGTGAGTTGTGAGTCGTCTGATCCATTTTAATGGACATATGAAGTTGAACACTGACCTCGTTGAACTGCAACCAAGCAGCAATTGGTTTTGGTGATGTCGTCCTGTTTGATGCCGCTGTGCTCAGGCATGCATAGTTCTCCTTCACCTGTTCACCAGAATTTCTCAAGGTGGGGAATCAGATGCCTTAAATCTCAAGTCTTTTAAGCTGGATGGTGTGAAGGGTTTGGTCTAGATAAGACCACCAAGGAAGCAGGGAAACCACAGTTAGACTATTTGTGGTTCAGATCTTCAGCTTCGCTTTTTTCTAGCTGTTTCGATCTACCCAAATGGGCATGAAATGTAGGTTATTTGCAGAAATATTCAATATGTTGCTATTCATAGTGGATGTAAAGGTAGCTAGAATTAGAGTTTTCTTTAGTTTACTTTATCCCACAAAGGACTCTATTTTTGACTCATCTTCTGCATTTCCTTATATGTAAGCTACATTGAGACCTTTGCATAATTGGATGTATACATGTATCTGCAGCTGCGTGCATTCAACAAATAGATATCGATGGATACATAGTGCATTCAACAAATAGATATCGGGAGTTATATAGGTATTAGCTAATGGGTATAACACTGCTAAGACAACAGAAAGCACATGTAACTTAATAAAATGAACAAAGATGCCTAAGGAGGTCCATGAGTTAGCTTTTCTTAGGCTATGTAAGACTGACCAAATTGGTTGCAACTCAAAACATGAACAATGAGGCACTTAGGCTGGCTTAATAGCAGCATATATGAGCCTGGTAACGTAAGTCAAGCAAAGTCATATTTTTATCTCTTGGTGTCCTGCCTATTTTGGATGAGTCAAGATTGAACGAGTTTGCTGTTGCGACCCAGTAAAAGCTTATGTTAAAGAGATAGTTATAACTGCTCTCAAATCTTGAAGCTGTTTCGAGTCTCGACCTAACGTAACCATGTACTTGTGATCTAAATGGTTGATTTGATAAGCAAATGCCTGAATCACTGGATCGTTGGAACTAGATATGTTTCAAGGGTCCGATAATATTTTAGATATCTAAAGTTATGAAAATGCAAATTATTGTTAACTGAAAAACGCTTTCCTATCAGAAACATGATTTGAAGGTTGTTCTTTTTTCAGTTAAAACAACCAAGCAAATCAGGTCCATATGATTAAAGGAGCACTTGTACAGTCTCTTTGACAAAAGCTTTCGCTAGAACTTAATTATCTCATTTGCAAAGAGTGAAAAACATTGAACCAGCGAAGCTTGAGAATGTAAACTTACCGCCGTGAAGATGCTATTGGCCCTTGCTTCCATGTTGTAAAATGCCCCCAAGTACTTGATCCACTCTGCACGCTGAAGAACCTCTATTTAAACAATCACCGTACTTGAAAGTTGAAACCGAAGAAGGCAAGGAACATTTACATTAACAACTTATACTCCACAACCCACATGATGTTAATTACTTTAAAATTCTAATGGGGATTATTAGATGCTTGAATGAACATAATATTCATGACCAACTGGTAGGTGGCACTCAGGCACATGATTTAGGAACGAAATTAACGGGAAAACAAGAACAAGAAAAAAATATGAAGCAGATCTTCCAGTGAAAGCGTTTACCTGTACGGGAGTGTTCTCCACAGCGGGTAGAAACAAAGCAAAATTACAGGCAAGTTCATCACCAGGCTTGCTGACGAAATGCGCAGGAAATTGAGAGAGCAGCTGAGTCTCATTGGCATTCACGACTTGTATCGATCCTTCCAGATTATATTTCAGGATACACTCTGAAGATACTGAGTTAGAGGTGATGGCCTTCAAGCTCCCCAATTGGCCCAAGAGCTACACTGGGAGAGAAAGAAGGAATAACTATGCGAATCAAGAAAAAGAAGAATCTTTCTTGTTTTCTTTTTTCTGGTTGAAGTGGCGGTTGGTGGTCAAGCAGAAGTGTACAGCTTCCTTACCTCCAAAAACGACACTGCCAAAGATAGAAAATGAAAAAGGGTTAGAAGCTGGAAATCTACAATCGGAAGCTGTGAATCCCACGGTTTTTCTTTATTCTGGAACCATAGGTTTTAAAAATATATAAAAAACTTAATTTGTAAATGGAATTTTGTAGGGGTTTAGAAACCCATTGCCTTAAGTTTGTCCGGTCATATAGTAGCACGGCCTGCGCATAGAAAAATGTCACAATCTTTTATTGGCGACTTTAATTTGGCACCATCTTGCTAAATTTAACAAGAAAACCTAAATCATTGGACGGGCACGATCTAAGATAGAGATGACCTGCCCATCAACCTAAAGCAGGGCACTCTCATGGTTATCTGAAAGTGAAAGTTGTGAAAATCCTATCCCATCATAGGCCGATGTAGTCACGGGTCCGAAACAGTTATTTCCAAATCTCAGCTCATACGGGCCGTATCGACCGATACACCCATATATGTGAGCTGGTGTCACAATGAAAAAATTTTAAAATAAGTTTTCGTTTTATTTCTTTTGATGATCCACATGTACGGTGTGACACAAGCCGATGTATATAATTGAAGCACATTGTTTTCTACGGTTTGCGCTAGGAAAAATAATGTGACATTAAATTATCGGGAAAAAGTATATGACATGACCCAATCACTATATGGTGAATTGCGATAATGCAGAGGCTGGCCGCAAAATCGAGCCATATTCTTAACCAAAGTATGTTTGAATAAAATAATCTTTAAAAAAACAAGTTTTGAATTGAAAGAAATCGTGTTGCTTCGATGCCAACAAGTTCATGAACATGCAGTCAGTTCCTGCCCAAACCCCGGAGTTCCTGATCTTGGTCAGCTTTCAAAGCAAATCAAAGTTGAGAGGCAGCTTACGTGGGAAAGCGGAGGTGTCGACGGAGAAGTTGGAGAGCGGGACGATGAAGGATTTGATTCGCGATGTGCAGTACTTGGCACGCCCCGCCATCCTCGACGTGTTCTGCAAATGCTCCACCGACAAATTTCTTGCGTTAATGCTCTTTCATTGCATGCGTACATTGGCACAAAGATGAAAGCTTCTTCAAGCTCAGTAAAGAGAAGCTGAAGTTCATGAACTATACTGAAACCACGAACTTGGGCCCCAAGTTCTCATTCTTTTACTCATCAAGAAAGCATCTGCCCACTGTTTTTTTCTGGGTTCTTGGCAACTAATTAATGATCGTACCCGTCGCAGCAGGCGACAAGATGGTTCACATGTCGAATATCATACACCACAACAGAAACTAGTCTTCCTCTCCTAATCGTAGACAAGCTGGCGTTAGGAAGGACTCGACGCTTTACCAAATTCAGGTATTCGACCACTCTTCATCTCTTTCTCGGTTCAACCTTTTAACCAGGCAAACGGAACGTGTGCTACACTCAGGAAGTTGCAGACAGAGATCAAGTCCAACAAAAACTTCATACGGATCACTTTCTTCCAGTATGGTAGCTTTGGCTTCACTCATTACTAAACTGCGTCATTTTTGCGCTTCATGTTGATAGCCGTAGTTCGGGATATCGACTAGAAACAGTTGCCAAAGCTAACTCCAAATAAAGCACTTGGAGATATCTCACATATGGCCTCTCTAATGGGGAAAGAAAAAAAAACAGAGCGAGAGAGGAGACAGTTCTTATGTCGTCCCGCTTCTGAACTTTTTATGATGCAAAGAAAGATGAAGAGATGGAACAACTTTTACCTGAATTAGAAGGTAGCTCTTAGCATCAATGGCATTTTTTATGACTTTGAAGCTCTGGCCGTAGTAACTGTGGAAATATTGAGCATATTCTACATGGGAAATGTTGCCTACTGCAACTGCAGGAGCCGGAGATGCACCCGAGCACAAGGTTATGGGGGAGAATGAGAGGAGGAGGAGGAAGGATTTCAATGGAGAAAAGGCCATGGATGGAGATGAAGTGGGGAGCCTCTTCTTCTTGTTCTTCTCCTTCATGACTCCTCATGCTCCAAATGTAATAGAAGAGCAAGAAAATGTATGGGGACAGAGAGGAGCATTTTGCGCAGCTTTTCCACCTCGTCTCCTTTTGTTTTTTCTCCAGTTCTCGATCTTCCTTTTCTCTGAACTAAAGCGAGCACCCGTGACCAGAGTGGTTGGGTAGAGACAATATCATTGTGAGCATTCATGTTTAGCTCATGTGTTACATCTCCTGAGATGCCAACTTTACCCCTCTTCTCTTAGGTTCTTCAATGACATGCGCTTACTCAATTCCCATTTTATTGTGTATCAAGTCTATTATTTTTAAAAATAAAAATAAATCAATACGACTGTGATAGCAAAAAAGTTGACAACATAGATTGGATTCAACACATTTTTATGTTTTTTAAAAAAGTCAAAAAGTTTGACACACGCATCGAGTTGCTGTTCAGTAAAAAGGGCTAGATCGGTCAGTCTCCGTCGTTGGCACGGACAATTTGGTCAGTGCAAGCCAAACTAGTCGGGCGTTTCACGGGGGCGGATGACCTTTGGAGTCGGTAAAAGGAATGAAGAGAACTGTTTTTTTCCCATTCTTTAAAAGGCCAGAAAAGTAAGAATTGATACCTTTGGATCCATTTGGGGATCCATGGCGCCGTTGTCCCTTCCGAAAGGCATCTCGTTGAGAAACTCAAGATGTCCTCCTCGAGCAGGTCAACTGCGGCGGATCCTGACCTAAACCACGTGGGTCCGGACGACCGATGCAGACGATTGCACGTTCCTGTGAACTTGTCGATCCATTTAGATCCAACTACCCGAACCCTTATGCAGACGGCGAGGTTCGTATAAGGAACATAAGGAGAAAAAGAACACGAACATCATAAGGGTTTTTTCATTAACTGAAAACTCATTACAAATGATACCTAAACACTCTAAAATAGGGCAAAAAATGATCAATGGTCTAGAACCAAACAAAAGAGAATACCAAATAAAAAATCCAAAATATGAAAATATATCTTGGTGCTTTGCTCCTGTGTGATTCTCCATGGGTTGGAAGAGAGTCGCCCTCGATGAATCAGATTTCAGTTCCAAATATATACCTGTAGAAGGTGGAAGGGAGTCGCCATCAACGAATCGAATTTAATCTCCAAACATATACATGTGGGAGGCAGCATTGGGTTTGAGTCATTTAAGCGAAGGTTGAATCCAGGTTTAAGGTTTACATAACGGCTTCAGCATGTGTCTGGGTTTTAATGTGAGATTGGGTTTGGGTATGGAAACAGGAAAAAAAAAGGAAAAAGAAAGGCATCTTATTTTCGAATCAGGATGAACTGTCCATTTTGAATTTTCAAACTCTTAAAAGCAATAAGAAAGCTGATTAATAGATCTTAAAATGTTTTCTTTTCAGTGAAAAGCCATACATCCGCCTGATTCAGCCCAATTTTGAGAACAATGATGATTAGTCTGACTTTTATTTAAGCACAAACGGACACACACATCAATTCAAATGCTGAACAAACATTTTATCAACCAAGTTAAGATTAACTCAAATAATCCTGAAATATTTTAGGTCTTGTGCGTCCAAGCCGATGATGGTGGCATGTGTTTATCTACTTGGACTCAGAAAAGGCCAATCTAATTAACTTCACCATCATGCACAATTATGCAAACATTAATAAAACTTGGCAGTCAAATGTAATTAATAAAATCTGGTAGTAAAAGCTGATTAGTCAGATTATTTCCCACAAATTATCCGAAAAGAACTAAGAATCTGTTGTAAGACAGTTGAGAGAAAAATATGCGAACGGTAGAGAGAAAAATATCTGAACAGTTCAGCTTTAACCATTAAGACTGCAAGGCTAGAATTATTACGACAACAGTAAGTGCAGAATATACATACATTGTAATGAGGGGATGCCTCTCAGCTTCTTGTACTCTTCAAGGTTCAGGAAGGAATCCTTGCCCTTGAGCCAATCCTCTGGCTTGGGCATTAAAATTGCTACATAACCTTCTCTAGCAGCCTAAAGTCACTGAAAGAACAAGAAATAAATTTATGGCAACTTTTACTAGTATTCTCATTTGGATTAGAAATTTGAGAAACTTCAAGAGAAAATAGGTCCTCCTCTGCTAAACAATATTTGACAGGAAAATAAAATAGTACATTTCTGTTTGTACAGAAATGTGTAGAAAAACAAGAACCAGCAAGTAAGAATCACGTGCTTCTAGGATTCAATTTGAAAGGGGAACAACAATGAGACTCAAAATTTATCCATTGGTTGGTTGAATGTAGTCATGCACACTAAAAAGAAGGGTGGATGTGAAACATTCCTGCTAAACCATTGTCATGTGATGTGAGAAACATGCTGTTTTCTCCTGAACTAATTAAACTATCCCTATTTTTCACCATATCAGGGATGCACACAACCCCATGCAAAGGTCTTACAGTTAGCGTGTTGGTTTACAATAAAACTTTTTTCCTTCAAGCCCCATTATCAGAGAAATAAGATATCTAAAGCAGCTTCACATACGTAAGAGTTATACCAGCTTGTTACAGAACAACGAATTTTGCCAATTACGGCAGACACTATTTTTAACATGTGAAAACTTCCTATCAGACATATTTTTAAGAATGTTGTTCATAACAGTTCCATCTTAGTAGACGTTTCTTAATATATCATCATCTTTTCAAGTTCTCCAGATCCCCATCCTCCACTTTTTGTTAACCAAGACAAAATCCATTGTACACATTACACGCAGTCAAAGGGATTAACAGAAACTTCCCAACTGAAAAAAGAGTCTTGCCCTCAACTGGAGAATGACCTTGGAAACTAATCAATTTTTTTTTAAAAAAAGGAGCATAATAAGCATTTTTTTAAAGCTAAATATACTAACATGTTCTCCATACTGAAAAACCTAAGAACCAAAACAGAAAATATGAACGTCAAAACAAACTGTTCCAAACAATTTTGGCCTATAAAACATTATCCACGGATTAAGAAATCATGGTTTCAATGTCAACTACATGTTTTTGGACATGAAGACACATTCTTGCAGTTAGTTTCATGAAGAATAACTTGCAAATATGAAAATTTCACGTTACTCGTTAAAGTATAAATGAAGACACAAACTACCTTTCTTTCTACTTACCAACCAAGTTAATTAAAGTTATTGTGCCTGATGTTGATGGAAGGATATGGGTGCCCAAATGTTACAAAGGAGAGCATGGATTTAAAAACTTCAAAAAGAGAAAGATGAACTTGGAAAATGGCTAATAAGATGACGATTATTATGGAAAGAACTCTTTTTAAACGATTATAAGTCCATATGCTCATGTATTTTGAAAAGGAGTCTCGTAATTTTCACCAAAAAACAACAAAAGAATTACCAAATGAAAACCCATTACAGGAAATTAAGGATATGCACCATACAGTCAATATACATGTGATGGTCACAGTGAAAGGACTTTAAGAATCAAGCAGGTTGTTGCATGGAATGGTCAGCCTGCCAACAGATTGAGCAGCAGGCAGACAGAAGATCTTCCAGTATCTTGTGAGAAGCAGAAAAATGAGATTCACTTCCAATTAGGAGACACATACACATGATAAGTTATCAAATTGATTTAAGAAGCAAGCAAGTTGCGGAAGTTCGAGTTAATGCATCCAGCCAATGTTCAATCAGTCAGTCTCAGCACGTTACCAATCATATACCGCAGTGTTAAGTAAAGTGGGTTCCTTTAGTAGCTTATCATTCACTTCAAGGAGGGATCCTTCTACACAGCACTTGCAAAACATCCCTAAGGCAAAATTATTGGGATGAAAAAATAAAATGCACCACAAAATCATCAGACAAGTTTGAACCTGGCAATGAAAAGTTTGTCATTTGCAAAAAACTTTGCATAAAGCAGAGTTGGCCTGAAGATGCTGTGCATTCTGCAGAATAATGATTTGACCCCTTTGTGAATGATCAGAAACTAAATAATATAAAATGCCTCAAAAACCATGAATTGGAAGAAACATTGGGAAATCCTACAAGTCATAAGGAGATAGATGCAATCACCAAAAACAAAGCTCTTTTTATATAGGCAAGCATTAGAGTACTAATAACACAATAGGCGCCCTAAATTTGACAGACTCACGTCCCCATGGTTCCATGCATTAAGACCACAAACCAGCTTCCAAAATGCATATTTTGCTAGATGAAATGTAAAAGGGAAACCGGCAATTAGATGTCACACATTTCTCTGAACAAGACCAGGAAAGTAGGTGGAGGCATACAAACCATCAAGCCAGGACAGGTGAAAGTTGACTGCCAACCTCAGAGGCTCATTAATGTGCCTGAAGACAGACTAGTAGATGCAGGACACTCCTTGCTGATCAGAGGTTCATCAGTGCGCCTGAAGATGGATCAGTAGATGCAAAAAATCCCTGCTGGTAGGACTGAGGCAGTTACTGATTTCTTCTAAAGATCAAACGAAACCCAATATCATAAAATGGTGTCAACCAATCACAGGGAGAAAATTTTTGTGTCATGATCAAGTCAGGGTAGAGGCCGGCACCACGTTTAAATGTGCCAAGTCTGAAGTACGACCACCAATTCTACATGAGTGACTATGTCTTGTAGTTTCACAAGAACCTTGTAGAGATTACAATCTCCTCTCCAGCTAAGGTTCTAGAAATCAAAAACAGAAAATTCTCTTCACCGATGATCAAGTACTGATGGCAGAAAGAATGTGGTCAACAGAGATCAAACAGCGAAAAACAGTTCAATGCTACAACCATGGCAAGTTCTTCCATGCTCATCCATTCTCAATGTCAGTTTCCCTTATGGAGGGCAAGACAAAGCATAGAACTGGCACGCACAACCAGTATCAACACTCAGCATTCGGACCCAACAAATTGCCACCGTAGCACGAATTTGAATATCCATAAAGCACAGATATCATGCACCCATAACTCAGACTCCACTGCACAGTACGTGGCTCGTTAGAAAACACCAAACACCATCTACCAAATAAATAAAGCGATAACCATGTAATCAACTACGATCCTTAAAAAAACCACATATGCATCAAAATAGAACAAACAAGCAAAATCTTGCAGAGCTGGTAACCTTCTTCCGCTTACCGATGACCTCCATCTCGCTCTTGTCAGTCTTTCAGGTGTTGATCGACAGCCTTAATCCCTGCCTCCTCCGCTAGGGCTACGTGAGTCGGTGGCCAAACCGACCACACACAATCTACAAAATCAGCATCAAAAGCCAATGAAGAATCCGTCGACTTCTCTGAGAAGCATTTGACCCGGAAAAGTTACGTACGAGAAAAAGAAGAAGGAAAGAAGCAGAAATTCTACCCGTTAGCGTGGCGAGAAATATAATGACCATGGCCGGTCTTCAGGAAAGTCTGGTAATCCGAAAACCGCGAGCGTTAGAGTCCTTCACACCCGAAGTCCAAGAAAATCAAGAAGAATAACAACCCTAAAGACCAAAGACGAGCAGAATAAGATACATAGGGCTTTTCTCCTTCATCGATATCCACGTGAATGAACGTAGGGAAAGGTGACTGGGCAGATTACCGACAACGAAATCGGGGTCGACGGCAGACGGAGGTACGACCGGCAGTTGGTTTGGGTCGGGAAGTAGCACCGTTTCCAATTCCTCCTCTTCTTCTTCGTGCTCGCCCTTCATCACATCTTCTGCCCCGTGGCTTTTGAGTCGCTTCGTCGGATTGAGCTTGCCCTGGTCAATGGCCGTGGGGCTCGCCGGCGCATCCATCGCCATCTCCGTCTTGGTTGAGGACGGCGTTTTTGAATCCCCGCGAGAGGGAAAGAAGCCTCCCCGCAACCGCGCCCGGGTTTATTTTCCCGCGAATTGGGGATAGTGATATCAGCGGTGTCCAACAAGGCAATTAATTAAAAGGTGGATAAGACTATCTGCACAATTACGCAAATACATTCAACAGTTGCTAATAACAAATTTAGATTAAAAATTGAGTACCGAATTCTGGGATATTTCAACTATTATAACTAATGAACAGTTTTAGTAGAACAATAATTACTATCTTAAAGTATATATGCTAAAAAAAATACTATGCTCTTAGTTATTATATAGAATAATGTGCGATTGTGTGGATGGCTTGAATAGTATTAAAACGTAAGTTTTTGGGTCAGCCTGGCCTGGCCCGACCTGGCTTGGCCCAATCCCATAACTTATCGGGCCAAATATCAAATACCCGGATAAGGATCCAACGCCCACCCTCAAACAGACGCCCTTAAAATAAAATAAAGTCGGTGTCCTAACTGAGATACTAAGAAATATCTCCAAGCGGGCCCTGAAATATGCGTCCGGATCCAAAGTTAATGGTGGGACCCTGAAGGCATGGTCGCTAGTGGGCCAGTGCCACCACAATCTTGGCCCTTGTAGTACTCGAGTCTTAAACAGTATGTTTAAACCAAAAAGTCGATCGACACTCAACTGTTTCAGTAAGAAATTGGAAGATCCGATCCAATTGCATAGCTAATTAAGGCACATTTTAATTTTACGCAAATCCGATGCGTGTTCGAACAGCTACAAACTAGACGGCACATCGGGAGCTGTTGCGACGCAGCGTTTAAGCCAATTCCGAAAGAAACTAGTCGCGTCTAGTTAATAACATCGGGCAGTCGAAATATCATTTTTTATGAGCATTAGGCAAAATTGCGGAAAATAACTAGGTCCACGCGGGACGAGTTGGTGACGCATAAAAGGAAATTGTTGAGAGTGGGATTTGAACCCACGCCCTTTCGGACCAGAACCTTAATCTGGCGCCTTAGACCAACTCGGCCATCTCAACTTAAGTTGTGTGGTCTCGTTCGAGCATTAATTTTATGAAAACAACATGTGGGAGAGATCCCCACACACAACAGAGCACTGGCAAGACAAGGAAAGGGAAAAGGGAAAGCATGGATGGAGTGTAAGCCACATAAATAAATATTCCTTTCATGCAAATTACTCAGCATCCACATGACAATCGATACCATGCTCACCCACACACTACAACAACCTTTTTCTTTTCTTTTCTTGCAACCCTTCGTATCTTTTAGTGGACTATTTTTTCTTTCCAATCACTCATCAACCTTTTCCACTCAAACGCCAAAAAAAGAGAGAAGAAAACAAGAAAAACATAAAAGATAGAAGCCGATGATCCGTGTCATAAGGGAAACTGCTTTCCTTCAAAAGTCTGTCCAAACCCCCAAGTCGATGGTGCAACGCTGTAGCAGGTCAGGGTCTTCCCATCACTGGCAGTCACCTCAATCGAGAGCCCCTGATTCTTTAGATCCGCGTTGCAGTGCCAGTTTTGGCCCCAGTTCCTTGCCATCGGCAGCCATCCCGTGCCGGAACCCTTTATCTTCACGCCGACAACGTCGCCGGCGCCGGCGACATTGGTGATGAGGACGGAGTGGAAGAAACCAAAACCGTTGATGGTGAACCGGATTCCCCCTGCCCTCAAACACTTGACCCTGCAATTGCATCATCCATTTCATTCATGGAAATTATCTGAAATCGCTTTCTCATGCAAACTCTCCCACTCACTGCCATCTACACATTCTTGCACACCAGGTTCAATAATGGATAGCACCGGTGGCCGCACCAATTAATAAAGCAGTGCTCAACATCAATGAAGTCAATATCGCTATAGTATCCGCCCATATGCATAATATCAGCTGGAAATTAAAACGATGCTGCAGGATACTAGACCACTGATTTTTTGAAAATATAAACTGAAAAATATCAAACCTGCCGACAGGCCGGAACCGTGCGCATCGGCTGAATGAAGACCGATCCTGACAACAATTCTCTTTTGTAATAATAAATATCAGCAAATTAAGTACTTTGCTGATAATTTCACAAAGTCATACATTTTGGAGATTTCAACTAACAGTCTAACAATAATAACATTCGGAGAAAACATGTGTGGAATCCCAAGGTTGACTATCTTACTGAGATATGAAACTGTCCCATATCCATTATTCTTTTTCCAGTAAATATTTTTCTGTCCCATGTCTTTTTCTTCCAAAGAAAGATTATCATGATGAGTTAAGGACCAACTATCAGATGATGAATTAATTGTCATTTAGGACCCCTCTTTTGTCGTTTCACTGACGAATGACATCAAAAGAAGGACATTGGGTCCAATTTTTCAAGGCAGACCTTCATGGAGAAAGGTACGACAATGTCAGAATCACCATCTGGAGTGCAGTTCTTATCAAGATGCATTACAAATAGTGGGGACAATTTGTTCAGTTCTGATTTATAGCTGCAGTAGCTAAAGCTAAATATCTTTAATGACAATTTTTCTTCCGATTATGGTTTTACAAAGGAAAAGAAGGGAAACCGATGGACTCTTAACTTTGATTATTCCAATGCTTCATAATGGTAAAAAATTGGCAGTCAACAAGAAGAAAGTCTTGGCGTTTATCAAGCCTCCAGCGAGAAAAATTTTCTCGCAAACAAAAGAGTAGGTCTTCCTGCTTTGTTAGTATTTGATACAGCAGGTGTCTCATTCTGCAGAAATGTACCATCGAAACAACCGGCCTCTAACGGTGTTTCTCAACATTCTAGTTTGATATATAATTCATCATTATTAAACGTCTAAGTGGGCCGTCTTTAATAACTTTAATTTCGTTTTTGTTTATGACTGAAAAAGTTATGCCAAGATACCTTCTGATAGGGCATTTTCCTCAAAACAACCAACGTCTCAAACAATCTTGAAAAAGGACATAGGAACCATAATTGCGTGTTACTAATAAAAGTTACAAGCATATGAATTTTATATATCTTTTAACCCATATCATGAAATGGTAAACCGCATACGGATACAAAAGTATTGTTCTTGATTACATCTATCATTTCCTCTCTCATTTTGCTTCTCTCTCTCTTCAAGAATGAAAAACAAAAAGCGATTATATATTTTTTTGAAAATTTAGAAAAGAACCTTATAGCAGCATTTTCAACAAAAGCACGGCACTGAATTGATGAAAGTGAATTTTGTGTACCGCCCACCCTCCCCTTGCGCTGCACCGCTCAAACCCAACCTCCCACATGCTGCCGACGACAACCAACGCCTGCGGGGGCCCACTCCCAAAGTGTGGGACCCACAGAAAAGCACGGCCTGACGAAGGCTCAAGCACCACCAGATTTGGGACTTGTAAGATCAACGGCTTAGGAAGTGCCAGCAATGCTCTAATACGTCAAAGCAACATCTCGCGGTGCCTCGAGGAAGATATCATTTCTCATCTCCGCAAGGTTTGTCAAACTTCTCAAACTAACAAAAATTGACTTAAATGCCCTTCACATGCAAGGCCTAACTAGCGCCTTTTACAATGCAATTGCAATGCAGCAGAGACAGAGACCGCGTAAAGCTTTCAACACTCTCTATTCTCTATTCTATAGCAGTAATATCTACAGTGAGAGTTCACAGAGGCTTCGATTTTAAACGCAAATAAAAAAAAAAGGAAAGCAGTTTCACAAAGTGACACTATTTAAGACAGATTGTTGAAAGAAAACCAACAAAAAGGGAGAGGAAAAAAAAAAGGGGGAAGTAATTCTGAAGAATCTGAACGCACTACCCGAATGAGGGTATTTTCGTCATTCAAAAATAAACGCGCGGAAATCGTCGTCGTTCGCAGAGAATGAGCGGGAGATGGGTTTGGCTTGATCTTACCTCCGATAGGCGACGGGCATGTTTCCGGCCTTCCAGATGGCGATCTTCTCGAAGGCGGCGATGGGCATGACGAAGTGCTGGTTGGGAGGGTTGCACCAGCCGCCGGAGTCGAGGGGGAGGGCGTAGTTGGGAGGGCAGAAGTTGGTCGCCGTCACGACGATCGAGGTGCCCGGGATGCACCACTGCAGGTCCTCCACGCACTTGAGCTCGTAGCACCCACCGCACCCTTCCCCTTTTCCGAACAGCGCTCCGCTCAGCGCCACCGTGCTCAGCCCATACCCTTTCTTCCCTAGATCCCCGTACCCACACGCCCCCTCTGCTCCTCCGCCACAGCCGCCCACCACCACCACATTAATGCAAACAGGGAGACGATCGAAATTAATCAGAAGTTCCAATGTTTCCGTACAAATTGGTGGGAAAAGAGATTCCCGGTTGCTCGTGAGGAAGAAAGAAGAAAGAGAGAGTACCGAGGGTGTCGAGGGGATCGTTCGCCGCGTAGTACGTCGCAGTTGCGCGCTTCCATTCATCCGTCTCGAGGGAGAGAGAGGATGAAGAGACGATAAGAAGGGAAGATGGCGATGGCAGGAAGAAGGCGAAGAGGAGGAACAGAAGGCTTAAGGAGCCGACCACCATCTCTCTCTCTCTCTCTCTTCTCTCTCTTGCAGATCTGAGTGAAGCAGTGTGAGAGTGAGGCTTCCTCCCTTTTTTTCTCGTTTTCTTACCCCCACCGTCAGTGGAAGCAAGCACTTGGAGCCCCTTTTTTTTTGGATTGGATTTGGATTGGACCCTGTGTCCAAACATGAGAACATTAACGAATACCAAATGGAATTAAAAAATAAATAAAGGGTGAGTTGGTATTTTAAAACCCCATTTTCTATTCTTAAAAACTTAAAAAACAAAACTTAATTTCTTCTCCTTTTTTTATTTGCTTATCCAAGTCCCAGGCTTGATTTGAATGGTAAGTGCCTCTGCTGCTTGGAAAACTCTAGGAACTGGGTTTGCTTCATTTTGTATTTTTTCCCTTTTCATTATTGATCGTTCTTGAACAGTGAAGGTTTAGTGTGGGTTTCACCTAAAAGAACCACTGCTTGGTTGAGATCATCAGGCCGAACACCAATCTAATCACAAAAAATGTACTGGCAATTAATTATAAAGAGATACATACATAAAAAACTTCACAAGTACATCAAAGCGAAAGAAATATTCTTTCTCTCGCTATCTCTTATTGATCGATTGATTTTACCGTGATCACAAAGGCTAGATGCAATTTAAAATCTGTATGTGATACAATTAAGATTGTACTTTCACGCAACGAGAGGTCTATTCGTTGGATGGTGGCTGGTTGGATTTAGTACCTTCGAGTCAAGAAAAGGTCAATAGATCAACCATGAAGGTGCATGGTTTTTGGCATAAGTTGATGGGATGAATCCTCTTGCCTGATTATAGCTTTGCTAGGATGAGAAAATTATATTATATGAGAAACTGAAACCTCAACTCAGTTGAACCTAAATTGGGTGAGCAAGAGGACGAATGAATGTCGTAATGTCGAAAACGGGGAGCGCTTTGTTTGAGGAAAGCAATCATAAGAAACGGAATCATGGGAATTCGAAATCAGTAGCGCCTTGTTTGGCACAAGGGAAAAACAATCATAAGAATCTAAATCATGGGAATCTGATTGTCATGATACATTTTTCTAAATAGCCCCTGTATTTTAAAAAACTTACGAGCCTAGTAACACTCTCTTACTTGCTTCCTTGAAAGTAGGGCATTGGGCTTAACTCGCTCGATAAATTTGACTAGAACTTGACTTGTTTAATAAACAAGTCATTAAGAAATAAACTCCACAACTTAAACGAGTTAAGTTTGAATAAAGTGGGTTAGACTCGATTAAACTCGGTTAAGCTCCAAAAAAAAAAAAAAAAGACGTCAAATAAAATTAATTAAAAGACACTCAAATGGTATACACGTGGGACGTTCTTAAGTCTATGCGCTGCCTTTAAAAAAAAAAAAAAAAAGTAATGAAATGTTTCGCTCGGCTCAAGTCAATTTTTAGCTTAGCTTAATCAAACCAAGTTATAGTTTTTAACAACCCAAGCCGAACCAAGCTCGAGGTAATGAAATCGAACGCGATTTGAGCTCGAGGCGACTTCGAGTTCCTTTCAAAACACACGAGCCGAATTGAGTCGAACTCGCTCATGAACAGCCTTACCTGGAAGCGGACCAATTTCGACAAACCAGATACCGTCTGTTTCCCTTGGGTGTTTGCCAAATCTTTGGTGCCCCTTGCTTCTGGGTCGACTGGTATGATTCTTGTTTTCTCTCAATGATGCAAATAGACGTTTGTAATTTCATCTGGATTTCGGACTTGCCTTGTTTCGTCCCATTGCAGTTCTTTTTTCCCTTAATCCTCTGTTCGTGCTTATGCCGCTTCTGTGGTGGTTCTTGGTTGTTTTTGCGTACTCCCCATGGTTTAGATCTTGTGTTCTCTTCGATGATTGCAAGGAGAATGAAATTTTCCAGGGGATTGAGTTTGTAGAAGAAATTTTCCAGTCCGCTTGAACTCTTTGGTCAAATAGGAGTTGAATATATGGGGAATCCGCCGGTGAGACCATCTTAAGGGCGACGCGATAGATGGATTGCAGAGAAGCCCAGGACTATGTATGGGAGGGAGCGATTCCTCTTCAGATTCATCTCCATGAGTCTGAAGTCGCAACGCTTCCGGTTCCTTCTCCTGCCTTGGTACGTGGTGCTGCCATCGCTTCTCTATTGAATTAATCTCGTTTTGTCCTATCCATGATTGCAGCATCATTTTCTTTTTGTTGCACGAACTTGAGGTTCTCAGCGAGGGTGCTTGTACAATTTTTTGTACTTAAGCATGTGTGCATCTGTTTCTCATTCTTCTCATTCACTTGTCATCCTGATGCCCTTGGGTCTGGGGCCAATGAAATGCCTGTCCACATAACATTAGGTGTCTCCAATTGATCGATATATTTATCATTGTGACAACGTTGCACGGAGAGTAGTTGTATCTAATGTCTGTCATTTCCTTTTCTTGATGACGAGGAAAAAAATATTAAACGATGACAGGCAGACATTGAAGAAGACAAACTTCAATAAAACCGAGGTCTAGGCGGATTGGCTTGTACCTAAGCATGGATAGGCGGATCGACATTTCCTTTTCGTTTTTGCTGCACGAACTAGAAGTCTGTCTTCTTCAATGTGTGGGTTATAAGCCAATCCGCCTATCCATGTTCAAGAGCCTTTGTATGATTATTTACGTTGTAAAATATTCTTCCAACATGTTGCTTTCTGTTGCTGCACTACTTAATAAAAAGTACCTAAGTGTTTAGCATACTCTTAGCTTCAATAATTTTGGGTTAATCTTATAGAAAAAGAAAAGTAGCATCTATGTCTCACCAAGGTTTCACTTTTACAGTTTACTTTTCCACTTTGAGATAATATCTTGGCAGCATTATCTGGCCTTTGATTTTTGATGCACTTGTGGGTTTTCTTTTTCTTTTTTTTTGGTGTGGGAGGAGAACATTCTTCTTCTTTTTTTCTTCATCCGTTGCTTCACTTATGCATCTTGTCACATCAACTGTTCTAATTTTTGTGCATAGCAGGTATTAGGTCCTCGGAATGGATACCTTCCTCTATTGCTGCCTCTTGTAAAGCCCCATTTCAGCAATTCTCTTCCTCCTGGTGATGATAACATTTGGTTTGACTATAAAGGATTACCATTAAAATGGTGTGCAATATTTATTTTGCACTTTCATTTATTTTTTCTATTTAAGTATCTGTATAGCTTCTAATCTTGAATAATAATGACAGCTAATCTTGTTTTACACACTGTAGTATTCTCTTGAAAATAAGTCATATATTTCTGCTAAACATTTGTTGGAATCTTCAAGTTTTCAATTTTCATCTTTATCTTTTCTGGCTTTAGAGTTTCTCCCTTCCACTTCCAACATGGCTGTACATGCACACAACAAATTTACTGAAAAGTGTAACAAAAAAGTTTGAGAATTTAAAATTTCATTATTTGAACATATTGCAAAGAAAACTAGCACAAATAAAGTGGATGTAGTTTTCCTATCTTTCTAGTGTGAAATGTGAGATTTTTTGTGATTTTTGTTATTCTGATGCATACAGCAACTTGATGTTGAAAAGCCTTTAGCTAAATAAATCAATGTGAGGCAGCTGGAATGCTATGATATGATTGTGCAACTTAAAATGGCTGACATGGCCACCTGGCCCTAAAGAAGCCTTGGCTTCAGTTGGACTTCACTTATGCAGCAAGCAAATGAGGTTCTTAAAAAAATATTAAGA
The DNA here is from genome assembly GCA_011799765.1 of Nymphaea thermarum. Lineage (NCBI taxonomy): Eukaryota > Viridiplantae > Streptophyta > Magnoliopsida > Nymphaeales > Nymphaeaceae > Nymphaea > Nymphaea thermarum. The sequence continues at coordinate 240,192 of JAANDH010000311.1, read as the reverse complement.
AGGAGCAAATAGATATCCTGATTGTGTAAGAGCATGTGTGATAAGTGGAAATAATAGTTGAGTATAACTTGCAACATAATCCTTGGAGATGGATTAACTCCTCAATATAGTGTCTGACTCCACAGTTGTCCAACCATTTTGATGTTTAACCTAGAATTGTGTGAGAGCATGGACAACCTTTCCACAATCTCACTGATACAGAAGGTTAAACAGTTTGGCAATGAGGTTGTTGAAAGGTAATTAGTGCCTATTTTAAGAATATATCTAGAGCCTAGCGGTTGTGTTCTTCAACAACCATAATCGATGTAACAATGGGTGTTCTTCACATTAAACATTCACATATTTATTGTTTACTGGTTTGTATGTAGTTTTGTGAACTTTATGTACTTCTGTAATATCCATTTTCTAGTGACATTTTCTGATGGTAGCAATTCACTTTTTCCTTCCCTGTACCCTGGTGAACCGTATATACAGAATTACCATAGTTATGCTGTATCAATTGCAGGTACGTGCCATTGGGAGTCCTTTTTGATCTTCTGTGTGCAGTACCAGAGAGACCTTGGAATTTAACAGTAAGACTTTTTCACTCAATTTCCTAATGGGCCATGTACTTTAATATAGTATCCTTCAGTATAAGTGTGCTTTGTCTTAGAATGAGCTCTAAGGGTTTTACTTCTCACCCGGAAATCCTCAAAAACATAAACACCTTCAGGTGCAACCAGTGCAAATGCTCTGGTAGTCTGTCTCCAGTGTTTGGTACCTTATTGTTTTCTGTTGCAGATGAAGTCTTCCATTTATATGCCTTTACCTCGTACAGATGATTCTTTTATGTTCTACTTTCTGGCAAGTTCAGTAGAAATGGCAAGACAGGCTTCTGTGGAAAATAATCTGCATATGTAAACTCTATATTTCTAAGCTTCAGCACAAGAAGGGTAACAAAGTTGACTTTTTGTGAAGTCTGTTTTATGCCTTTCATTCATGCTAGAAGTTACTTCATCTCCTTTAAAATCTTCTTGAGATGAACTCGCTTGGTTTGTTTCTGGTGAGAAGTAACATTTCTCCAAATTTGGGGCTCAACTACCTAGAATCTGTGTGTGCGAGAAAATGCTAGAGCGAGAAAATGCTAGATTTTATCTACACTTCTCCTGGTGATTGATGCAAATTGAAAATAAAAACCTGAAGTGTTGTTGCCAATCTAGTAACCAACTTGCATAGAAGAAGTTGTTAGGTTTTGTGAACACCTCTAGGCTCTATGTTTCTATCACTTCTGTTTCTCTCTCTCTCTCATTGTGTTGTTTAGCATTTTCTTTTATTGCAAAAGTCTATAGATATGTTTAGTTCTTTATTTTCTGTGTATTCAAATTATCTACTATATTTGGAAAATCTACTAATTTACTGGAGATTTACAGGTACATTTTCGTGGATATCCTCAGGAGCTTTTTAGTCCTTGTGAAGGGGAAGAAAATGTTAAGCACAGCTTCATGAACTCATTGAAAGAGGTTTTGTAAATGTAGCTTGACCGACTCAGTCTCCTGAGAATGCTAACTGTTCTTCTTTTTCTTTTTTTCTTTTTTTCTTTTTAAAATTGACATATAACTTCTATGGCATGTCTCTCTTGTGCTGTAAAAAATTATCCTCATTTGTTGGAAATAATATTTGATTCTGAGAACTAGAAGGGGTGTGAAATATATACTACCAGTGGTTTCTCCGTTCCAGATTAAATTTTAACTAGTTTATAGCTGAATTTTATTTCCATTAGTATAAGAAACTGCTTTACCATTCTCAGATACTGATTGTTAAATTCATTCCTAAACGAATATATTATTTTGTTCAGCTGATTACTGAAGAATATTCTGTCTGTGTACTTGGGTGTACATGCTTATCTATGGCTTATTTAATCATAAAGTGTCACCCATTGCGAACTTGATCTCCAGTTCGTGCCTTTTCATGTCTGCACGGAGATCATAGATGTATTGGTTCAGACCATGATAATGCTTTAACTGTTACCAGTTATTGGCATTGTAGTAATGTTACTATTAGTAAGGTTATATTGGATTCTCATAATGGTTATTGACGGCTAATGAATCTCAACATCAACTTTGAACATATGAATGTATGAATTTGTAAATTTGTTGCTGTTTAACATTTTTCTACGGACTTTAAAACTCCTATCATCCTGTATATGTGTTATTATCTATCTAGTTCTGTTTTGTGCGTTCGGAAAATTACAAAATTTTTCTACGTATCTCTTCTTCAAGGATAAATCTTACAGTGGTTCACTTTGGATGAGTTTGAAAATCTATGCCATGTAGACTTGTTTGGACAGGTTCATATATAGATCTACTTCAAATGAACGGACAAAAACTTGATTAGAGCTTCATTCTTGAGAAACATGAAACCCAGGAAAGGCATCATATCATGCCTGGATCTACTCTGTTGTCTAACCTTGTTGGGTCGCTAGCTCAAATGCAAGGATTATGGAACTTCCATTCTAATTGATCATATTGTGCTTAATATCATTAAAATCATTTTTTTGTAACTAATGTAGTTGTTGGATAGAATAAATTTTAAAGTTATCTGAAATAGATTAGCATTATTCATTTTAATATGTTACATATGAATATGGTTATCTTAGAGATGGTAGCTTGTCTTTTATTTTGGAGATTTGTTTTTTTAATTCTAATGATGAAAATTTAGCTTCACATTTTATGAGGTGATAAAGTCTCCACTCTCCAAATTATATAATGTTAAGGGTTTGGCAGTGCCTATTAGCCATATCCCATATGTATAGAAGTCCCCTAGGATTCCAAACGTTCAGAACTTTGGTTCCGAGACATGTTTTCTTTATCATCATCTGTGACCTATTGGGATTCTCATGAAAGACTGTCTTGTCACTGTCCTCATTTTGATATTCTTTTGCTTTTTCAAAATCTTCTTTGATATTTAGGTCATCATAAATATTGATATTGGAAGTTCTTCACTCGTTAATTTGGCTTTGGATTCAGGCAGCTTATATAATCAATGGCAACAGCAAAGTTATTATGAACATGTCACAATTTGATCAAGCAGAACTTTGGCGTTGTGTTCTCAAAGGTCTGTGTAATATGACATACTGGAATTGCAACCTTTGTAAGATTGGCAGTTGTAAGCATCTTAGGAGATAACAAGGCTCTTTATATTATTGATCTAACATCTTGGGCATGGTTTCATGTTTTTCAGTGGTAAATTGGTAATGAGTGAGGTTTTTTTTTTTCCTTTTCCTTTTCTATTTTCAAAATGTCATGTTGGTAAAGTTGACCAGGGGACAGCTAGGAGGTCGCAATGCCCTCAATTCATGTTTGACTTTGAATGAGAAGCTTCTGAACAATCTTAGTGTAATTTTTGTAGTTAAGAACTTAAGATCTGCGGCTACATTCCTAGGTTCACAGGAAGCACTGCCTGGGTGCCTGGATGGCTGCATAGGTGGGTTGCGAAAGCCCTTTTGCATTTTTTTGGTTTTCAAATCTTTTAAATTATTAAATAGATTAGGTTTTTTCTATTTTCTCCTATGCATAAATTTTTACTGTTTTTAAAATCTTATGGAAACTTATAATTTTTTCTTCTTAATTTGTACTTTTGAGTTCACATTAGGTGAATATCCCACATACATGCGTAGCCTTAACTCTTAACCTAATGCTTTTGACTACTTGCTAGTTACTGTGTTGTGGTAAGGAATGGAATGCCTTAGCGAATATGAGCGTTCAAGTTGTAATATATAGGCTACTTACTTAGATGCCATCATAACAGGTGAAATAGAAGGCTATCTCCAAGTTTCATCCAAACTGAAGCTAGGAGCAGTTGGAGAATGGTGTACATTGAGATCAGTTACTAGCTCAGAAGAGCCTCGACAATCTTCTGGTGAAAGCACTAGCAGAAGTCGTATAGGTACCTTCCCTTCTTAATAGTGAGTATTACATATCTGGTGCTCGTCTCACATTGTATTCGTCTTTGTTCTGTGATTTGATTGCATTAAATTCTCAAAATTTTGTGACATTTTCAACATGGATGTAACCTGCCTAAGCCAGGCCCTATGTCTGTGTTTAGCAACTGACTTGCATAACTAAGTTGTATTCCAGAATGCTGTTAAATTTTTTTATTCAAAAATGAATTGTTGAACTCCCAGGGCGATTTATTAGTGTTTAGGAGTACTGTTCCTAAGCATGTTCTTGAAGCTTTGATATCCTTCTTCGCTATAGAATGGCATGTGATCTCTATGAAAATGAGGACCTGGTGAATATTGAGGTCGCAGCTCTTGGATGACAGAGGAACGGATGAAGGCTCTTGAATTTGCTGTTCCCTCTCGATGTAGTTTATGTAAAGAAGCTGAGGAAACTCAGGACCACTGGTTTTTCCGCTGCCAAGTGGCCAAAGTTATTTGGACTAAGGTGAGTGGCTGCTATGGGGTTAAATGGAGCCCAGGCCAGAATGTCAAGCAAGAGCTAATTAGATGGTGCGGGAAGAAATTAAAGGACAGGGACCTGTGGAATTGCTGGAAAAATCTCTTCCATCAATCCATCTGGTTTATCTGGAAGCTGCATAACCTGGCTAGGCATGAAAACCACAAGATTTCCAGGTGCATTGGGGAGGAGTTTTGGACTGTTTGCCAACACCACATTCTAAAGATGCTGTGGGAAAGGAGGAATCTGTGAATGATTGAAGCATGGCTGCTGACAGGGACTATGTTGGGGAAGTGGAGGAGCTCAGGTCCTAATACCATGAATGTGTGCGTTGTGGGGTGGAATAGCCCAGGTGGGTATGTCTCAGTGGAGCTGGTAAGACACCCTACTGGTCAGCTGCAGTATGGGGTTGTGGAGTGGAGTACTAGTAGCCGTGGGAGGGAACAGAAAGTGGTGAGCAGATGCTTCGAGGCCATTGACTTGCGTATGGAGCGTCCAGGTAGTGTGGTCATGCAGAGTTACAATGCCGCACAGAGAAGCGCACTTGATGTGCGGGAGGTCAGGAATGTTGAAGGTGTATGGCCTCTACCGGGCTGAGAGGCAGAGGAATACCTGTTGGTATGGTTGGTGGAGCACCAACTCCGGAAGCAGTCTGTCTTTTGCTGGTGCAGCTTGATGCTGCCAACATCAAGGAACGATGGGAACCCAATGGGAACTGGAACCCATTGGACGATGAAAATAGAATCTAATGGTCCTTGTTCAGGGACTAATCTTTGTGCCTGTAGATATTTCATTTTTTGGCAATAAAAAGGTTGGGGAGCCTACCTCTCTCCGCAGACTGTTTTCTGGAGGTCACAGCTCATAACTCATGATATAATTTATATGTAATGCCAAATAAGTTTATAAAGTGAGAAATGCACTTACTCTTAGTGCTGCAAGAGAACGATTTTGTGGAAACTAAGAACTGATTGTAGAAACATGGAACTGGTAAAACTGATTTTGATAAACTCCTTTAACATAAGGCAACCTACTTGAAACTTGCAAGGAAGCATATCTGCGGCAACCAAACAATGCTTTCCCCCCACTCTCTTTTTTGAGCTTATTTATCCGTATTCCTTTCAACCTCGTGCCATTCTTGAGTTCCATGTGTCTGTGGTACATAATAATTTAGTTTATGATCTTTTTGTGTTATTTTCATAAGTCTTTTTTTTCTTTTGCATTTACTTAGAATTTTTGCAATAGTTGGGGCATAACTTAAATTTGCCTGGCCAGGCCGAGTTCCTGTTCGCTTATACCTAAGAATGGTTGACTTGCCAATTGATGATTTGGAAGATTTACCTGCAGTTGGTAGTTGGGAAGAGATCAGTTACATGAACAAGCCAGTTGAGATCCAAAAGTATGAAGGTATATTGGACAGTTTTCCTTCAAAATTCTCTCTCTTCCATGTTCAATTTTGTAAAACACATGATTATTCTGTGAAATCTTCTTGGTTTATCACATGCTATTTGATTGTGGGTTGCAGGCGGGGATCCTGTCTATTTGTCTGTGACTTGGTGTTCATTGGATAGCAATTTTTGCTGACATTTGTATTGTAACTCTACAACTCTAGGCATCTTCAGATAGTCATGCCTTTTAAGACCTTCCTTCTCTTCTCCTTTTTTCTCTCTGTTTTTATTTTCCCTTTGTCTGTTAGGGAAGATGAAGTCAACGTGATGTGTGTTTTCTGTATAGCCTGATGGATCAAACTTATAGTTTTAGAGTTTTAGTTGATAGTTTCATTGGCATAAATGTGTTGTTACTTTTAAAATATCAATTGGTGTTAATATCACCTAGATATTATGTTCTGTCTTAATGATTCTGAGTTCGGGTGAATTTTCATCTACCTCTGTCATTGCAGGTGAGTACTTCTCTTTACGTGATATGGTGGACAGTCTACTGCCTGGTTTATTCTCTGGTCAAGCTTGCATTGATGATCAAGAATTAAGTTCTGAATCTGGAAACGAATTAAGGGTAGATGATGCTGATCTAAATTTGGAATCGGGATCAGCATCCCACTCAAAGGGGGAGGTGGGAGAAGAAATATCATCCAGAAGCTCATCAGGTAGACAGATGGGAAAGAAGGCAAAAATTGAGCTTATACGCATCCAAGGAATAGAACCCAAGTTGGATTTGCCTTTCGCTTGGGCCTATCACAATCTTATGCATCCCGACCACTTTCTTCATGTATGCCTTTACATCTCAGGTACTGATGGGCCACAAAGCTGACAAGACCACATCCCTTTCATTGGGTTGACTGAATCAATGGAGGTGCATTCTTTTTATGGGTATCTTCTTGTTTCAATCGATCATCGTCTCTCCCCCGTCTTGTCTCTCAATGTAACTGCATTCCCACCTTTTCTTTCACCACGCAACGGACAAGTTCAGTTCATTTAATTGTCAGGTGGTTCTGTGCTGCTTTTTCATCTTTGAAGCTCATTTGCTGTTTACCACACCTTTGATTTATTAAGTAGCATAAGATCTATCAGGATGTATGATCTGGCAATTCAACTTGATTATGGCTGTAACTTGGGTAAGCCATGTTAAAACTCTTGTCCTTCATTGATTTCATGGTTTTGTTCTTGTAATTGTGGAAAACTATTCTTTCTGTGGATAACGTTGTGAGAATTTTTTTTGGTTTATAAAGTCAAGTTACCATCCCATGAAACTTGAGCTGATGTTGTCTCTGTATCCTGTATTTGCGGTACTGTCAGCTTCCTTGGTATGACAGTGAACGGTGTTAGTGTTACATTCCAAATGAAATGAAACATGTGATCCTATTTGCTACTGATCCTCTTCCATAACTCAAGGTAAATTACCAACCGAGAAAAGGAAGTTGCAGTTCCATCTAAGAAAGAGGTTGCGTTCAAAGAGGAATTAATAGTTTTCGGACTTGGATGCGGTACAGAACATGTTCCACCTCCATTCGAAAAAGAGGCTGCATATTAGTATCTACTGAAGCTGCTGAGCATGATGTGAACCAGAATACGGAGCATACTCATGCATGTGAGCTTGTGCACATATGCCGAGGATAGTTCTTCACTTGCTTTTGACAAGGTTTTGACAGCGAAACTATCTGGAAGTTGCAAATTTACTATGTTCTCTAGAATTTAAACAAGTGACCATGCTTGTCCAGGACACGCTTCAGGCTGGATCACCCATGAGCGTCTGGAACTATTGGGACGGTTGCATATGGGTGCAAATGCAACCACTGTAGGCAAATTAGCTCTCTCTCAAGTAGCTACCAGATCCTTATATATCATACTTTAATGCCAATTACCTAGGCGATTTAAGGAGATGATAAAAAATTGAATTGTAAATATAAAAGTCAAGCTGTTTTTTTAAGAGTTTAAAATATCCTTCAAAAGGCATGAAAGGAAGAGAGAGAAAAAAAAGAAGAAAACAAAATGGGTTTCTTTAGAAGAAATATCTGCTCTTTTAAATGGTATTTAGGACTCTTGGTTTTTTTATTTATAATTTAATATTGACCATCTGATTTTATCGGAGTCTAGTGCTTAGATTATCTTTATCTAGTTTATGAGGATCCAGCAGCCATCTATTTTCTTCAATATATATATATATATATATGCCTTTTCTTGGTCTCGTTAACAATTGATGTTTATTATATTCGTTCTGTTTACTGATATTAACGTGAACCGCTACGTTGTATGAGCCAAATACAGGTTTAGCCGCTAGTAATCTGCCTCTGATTCTTCTCTACAAATTTCTAAACAGTAATTTTGTGTTTTTCTTTTTCAAGTTAATCTTCTGGTTATGCGTTGGGCATCAGAGTAGGAGGCATCACAAGGTTAAACTTTGTTCTTCTAGCGTATTAAATTCACTGCTCTTGCAGGAAAGATCTTTGAGGACGAGGAGGTGCAAATGGATTGGATGCAGGGTTGAGGTTTTTCGAGTCTTGAATGTGGTTGAATCGATTAAGATCCAACTCACGTATTTAGCTGATCGTGAATCCGATTCAACCCAGGATCTTTAGCAGAAAGCAGATGGCAGAAACTAAGAAAAGGCAGGGAAGAACATGCCAAGAGCAAGGGTCCCACTGCTTTCTCAAAGCATAATATCTCGAGATTCAAATGCTTCCGCATGTCTCCATTGTTGATCTTCCACTTGGTGACCCGGATAAGACCTGCAACTCCATCTATGACTAATTCACGTGGAGGGCCACGTTTTATCATTTAGCAAAGGAATCAATTTGTCGAGATAGGCCACCAAGCTTAGTGCTGTAGAAAAATGCCAAAAGACACCCTAGCATGTTGATGGAGTTCAATTTCTCTGAAACAGAGAAAATTGTTCATCCAGAAAATCAGAGAGAAGATCATGATGTCATGGTCAGTTTCTTCTTGGATCTTTCACATGGAACCTTGTGTGAAATAGTACCGCAGAGTTGCAAAGTATTTAAGGCGGCTGGGCACATTACAGTACAGGTCCCGTCAGAATCGCATTCAGGATAACCGGAAATGATAAAAACACTTGAACCAGATCTGACCCATTTCCAGCGCAGGACTGTAGCAATGAAACCCGACCAAGAAGAGCCCACAGTTAATGCCTATGTTTGCATAAGAAAGAAATTTCTTATCATAGAGGTTCACAAGTGTACTTGCAAGAGCGATTTATACCATCCAATAATAGGGTAAGAGGAAGCCTTATGATAATCAGAAATAGGAGAGTCATTTCAGTTGAATCTTACATTATTCAAGAAGCAGAAAGTGGATAATAGTATTGAATTGTTTGTAGAACGATGTGAAAAAACAAGAGATATTGACATATAGATATGCAAAGTACAAAGGAAAGCCTAAAGCATAGTTAGCACATAATATACTTGTTTTAAGTAAGATTGCCGAGTATGAAAAAAGAAAGAAAGAAAAAAAAGAAATTGGTCAGCCGCTTCCATTTCCTTCTTCCTAGAATTCCGGTTTCCTGCTTCAAGCTCTTTTAGTGTCTTCCTACCAATTATACAAGGCAAATTAATTCGATTTCGTGGCCAATTCAAGAGTGTCATGTCTCTTTTTTTAAATAAATATTTTAAGAAATTTCTTATTTTTAATTATTTCTAAATATTTTTAACGCGCACACTCTCTTGGGCGTACTCTGCTATGGTTTTGCATAAAACCCAACTTGCCAATTCAAAAGGAAGTCCATATTAGTGTATCTTTTTCACACAAATCATATTAGACATTACTAGTAAATAGGCGAACAAGGGGGAGGTGAACATTTTGGCTAAAAGATAAGAATGTTGGAACTTGCTCCGCTAAACAGGAGAAGTCTAGGTTTTGCATAATTTCATTATCCAGCTGCATGTGTTCATCTGTTCAGTGAGGGGACATGGAAACTATGTCCCCGCAACCTTACACATGATAGTTCCAAGCCAATGGCAGACAATCGTTCAAGACAATTCACAAGACAGAGGCATGCATAGGGACAATGCTGGTTGTGGTATCGGGAAACCGTTTATAAGGAAGACTTGTCATTTTCAATTCCTGATATCTCTCTAATTGAATTTTTCAAAGCACATTTACAAGTGTTGCAATAATCTGAAAGGAAAAAAAAAGCCAACTAAAGTTATAAAATAAAATAAAAGGCACATATTGCTTTCATTGTCGATTAATGGACCCTTGAGTTTCCTTCTATTCATTCTGGTCTGAGAAGAATCCGAATTACCATTTTAGCCCGCTATGAAACATCACCAGTGCGACCAGAAAACGAATATTTTAAGTTGATAGAAATGTACAGTCGGTTGGGTACTATAAGAAAAACTTCTCTAAATTTCACGGGTTTCACCGTGCAAGTTTCCAACTTATTGTTTACCAATCTTGTGTGTGTGTTTTTCCGTCTTGGTTCTAGGCATTGTGGTGGGAGTTGCGCTTTTTCTCCAATAATTTTTTGAACATTGTTGGTGTCATTTGTGTTTGATTGCTAATGAACCATGTATGCTTAATATGATCCAATTAGATAACTCTATTAGCAATGCAACAAATCCCCCTTTAGTTAATTGCAGGTCCAAGCAGTATGCTCCTTAAATCATTGGCGTAGGAATAGACCTCTTCTTTTCAAAAGAATATTTTGTGATGTTTAATGCTTATGTTCATAAAAGATATTGCTTCTGTAATCTTCCATTCAATCCCTCAACTATGCTACGTGACAAAAACGCACCGAATCCTACCCATAGGGGCATGTCAAAAGCGTCGATGTCAAACAAGAAGAGATTGGAAACCATGATTCCAGGTCCCACGGCTGGTCATAATTTTTTTCCTCATCGATTGCCAATAGTTCCTGACGCAACTACGAGGAGAAAAAACATTATTATGTCAAATCAACAAGCATTCTAAGCACCTTGACAGACAACATCATAGAACTTCAGAGTTGAAGTCAATATTTGGGGAATTTGTGAGCTCAGTACTTGAGATGCAATCTATTTTGAAATAGTTTTACGCTGTATTTGTGTAGATTCGAGGTGAACTAAGATTTTTTTGGAACATGGATTTCAAATTTCAGATCCTTGATTTCTAGTAACGATTGAAATCATGTGCTTACATACTGAACTAAGTATGTGGGCATGAAGTTAGACCCTCTCCTTCCCGCTCGCATTTGAGTTCGACCGATTTGAGGCATATTGAAGACCATACATCTATGGGGATTCACAGTTTGTTTAGAATCAGGAACCTAAAGTGAAGCTTATGTAAGATCGAACCTTGTCCAAATGTAATCAAATTGGTGAACATATACGACTTCTTTGTTCAGCCGCCATTGATTAAATGAAATTCTTGGAGCCGAGAACATATAGTTGCTTGTGTGGTTTCAAGCTTGAACATCAGAGACATGACCAACTTTGTTCACAGAAAAAGAAACTGGATTTATCCACCATATTTTACTTGTTTAATGCATTAAGAAAGAAGAAAAAGGCACTAGCTCGAGCCCTTAACCGCTCCGACTATACATTGACAAATCATTACAGAAAATGTCTAGGAGTGTCTTGTTGTGGAGTAATTGGAGAAGGTGCTTCGTTTTTTGATATTCTACACAAACACCGAACCCAACTGCTTTCTTGTTCTTTTCCATATTACCACCAACTAATGAGCAAAAGATCATTAGTTTATACTTGATCTTTTTTCTCTATGAAACTGATTCTCTATATGAGAAAGAGAGAGAGAGAGAGAGAGATATCATAGTGTCACGGATGCCAGGATGCTAGGACACTAATCATGGTCAAGCTAAGGACATGACGGGCTTACGTCAGAGGTGCAGATGTGAGAACGAATTTGCTAATAATTAGTGAGAGTAATTTAACTTCAAGCTCGAAGGTCATCTTGGTCCAAGTCAAGTTCAGAACGAAGTGCAGACCTGGTCCTTGTAAGGTGTACTTGCTTTGAATCATTTAAATCAAAATGATCGATCCTTGATGCATGTGGGTCCGCAGCATCACCAACTGGAACTTAATCAATTTGGAGATGGCATTTATGAAAAGCTGTAGGAAAGGAGTTGGTTACCTGACTGAACCGTATCCATTTTTGTTCAAGACCAGCATCTGTACAGAAAATTATTAAACCAGGTCAGATATAGATGACCTGATATGATATGGACGTGGCTGTGTTCTTGTGATATATATATATATATATATATATATATATATATATATATATATATATATATATATATATATATATATATATATATATATATATATATATATATATATATATATATATATATATATATATATATATATATATATATATATATATATATATATATATATATATATATATATATATATATATATATATATATATATATA
>JAANDH010000311.1:164058-227810 GCA_011799765.1 Nymphaea thermarum | reverse complement strand
CTTCACCATATATAATTGAAAGGAAAGGAAAATTCTGGCAACTAATAGCCAAAAAAGCCTGCTTTAAGTGTCAACTTGTGTTTACTTGCACCTTGTGTACATGTGCATGTCATATGCATGTGCGCGCGTGCATGAGAGAGAGAGAGAGAGAGAGAGAGAGAGAGAGAGAGAGAGAGAGAGAGAGTGAGAGATGTGGTTTTTCTTAATTTCTTTTTAAGAATTGGAGATGGTAGAGCATGAGGGCTCATTTTGCAGAAGTGGGGATCAATATCAAAAGCAATGTATAGGCTAAGAAAAGCAACCAAAGTCCCCTCTAAGCTAGGAAGTAGCCCACAATTATATTGTATAACTATTTGCTTCAAACCCCAGTTTCAATCTTACTTTATGGTGAATAATCAACCAACAAAAGTGGCATCTGTAAAACACAGTGCCGCTTTTTAGACTCCCATACACCTTTTCATATTGCAAGCGTGAACTCGAAAGACCACTTTCAATCACTTTTCACGACCTGCAAAAATCTTTGTAGACATTGAAAGGGAGAAAAAGGGAGAAACACCAATGCACAACTATCAAAAGTCATTGTCAAGCTAGAGGGGCGACCTACAATGATGCTCCTTATAAGTCATCTCATGGTAGTATAGAGTTACCTTTCTAGAAAAAATGTCACATGTCAAGTTCATGTATAAAATATTGTATCTTGTTAAAACTGCTGATTGATGTGCATGTGACATTGTCACCCCCGCCCTGCAAGTAGGAACTCAATTTATGATGTGTCCTTTGTCTCCAATAAAGAAAGCTGTGGGTGTACCCATGCTCTAGGGGTTGGCTTACTTTGTCCCTTCCACAATTTTTTAACAGCGGAAATGACAGAAGTATCGAGACTATATTCACAGCAGATACCAACATCTCGAAGTTGCAGAAAAGAAAGTGATTCGAGACGGCTTGAATTTTGAGTCGCTGGCATTCTTTTCTGGCTTCAGTGGAACGCCACGCACTGATCTTGGGAGAGTTGCCCTTGATAGTTAGGATTGAGAAGAACTGAATTTGTATTAGCAAGTTGGACTTGAGGTTCTCAACCTGGTTGCTCTCTCTTGGTCAGTGTTATAAAAAAGCGGTTCTGCAATTAACTGTCAGCGATTTTTTTTATTCTTAATACTTACCTTTATTGCAACCTAAGATCTCGTCAGATTAAATCAAGTGGCAAAAGCGTGCTTCGCTTTTTCTTGGGAAGCAAATAAATTCTTTTCACTTCCAGCGAGAAGATTAGAACTGTAAAAAGAAGCAGCATTTTTCAATCTGAGAAATCTGGCGTATTAAAAATTTGAAAAGACATGAGGTTCATTTAAGGGAACCCTGTGAAAATCTTGTAAGAATTCAATGTACTTCTATTATTAATACCCGTGGGAATTGATTGCAATAACCATTCCAAACTTAAAGCTCACTGTAGTCGGATTGACAAGCCTTTGATCCCTCAAAAAAGCTGAATAACTCTGAGTCATCTTCTGTCTTCAATGAATACCATACATCTGGAGTTTTTGGGTGAAGACAGAAAGCTCTGCGTTATGAAGTGCCCCACTACCACCAACTTCTCCCATGTTCCTTTCGATTCAAATGAAAAAAAGGAACGAGCATTTTCTCATGTTCATTTGCCTAGAATTTCTTGAGTGCGTTCTTTGTCAAAAATGGGTAAAATTCAATGCTGGGGTAGTTTGCTTCAATCTATCCCTTCTCAGACCAAAAAAAAAAAAAGATTCCCTCTCACATGAACAAGGCACTAGATCTATCACCGACGGCGAAGAAATGGCCGTCCGGCGAAGTCTATGCTATTTGATTGAAATTTTTAGGCCCCATTTCTTCAACCTACAGTGACCCAAAAATGTTGGAAGCTGGTAGGAAAATCCTAATTTTCAAAACAACTTTTGGAACATCGAGAGACGAGAGCGATGGAGAAGAGAAAGTTTAGATGGTAGGTGAGAGACTAAGATTCTGATTTATACCAGCCTCTTTTATTTCAAAACAGATCTCATGTAAGAAAAAGCGAAGTTTTAATTTCTCCTCCCAGCCTGTAAAAAAGAAGATTTGATAATCTATCACCTTTCAAACTCGATATTAAATTCTCACAGTCGGTTGTTCTCATCCTACCGCCCGATGGTTGGACGGCACTGGGCGGGTTTCTAAAGAATCACATCATCATTAGTTCTCTTAATGGTAACTATCTATTATAAAAAAAAGAAAGGTGGCGATCATATTCAGTTTTATTAGTTACCCTTGCTAAATTTTTCAAATGAAAGATTACATGTATAAAACAATGTGCCATTTTCTTTAAAAACATTTGAGCATAACAAAGAGAGAACTGACAACTATGCCGACTGCGAGAGAACAGAACACATTTCCTCTTTCTCATGGGCAGTAGAATTCTTTAATGCTCGTCCAAGTGTGGCATAAGCAGGACCCAAAAGCACTAGATCTCCTCCTTGGAATGGCTTTGATTCCAAAATTTTCAGCCTTTGAACAATTTGTACGAAACGCAGCAGTTAAGTACGTAAGTGGCTGGACCCATGACGAATAGGAAGCAAAACTTTTTCCTTTTCTGGGATTGCTTTTTATTTTTTCGACCGTGAAGGTTGCTTGCCCATTTGAATGATTTCACCGTGAGAAAATGAACAGTATCGTTGAAGAGTACCAAAAATTTACTTACCGTGCGGAAAACGATCATAGGCAACCGTATGCTACTCTTAATATGAAAATATGCGCAGGAACACTTCTGACATCTCAACCTCTTAAGTATATATATCTGACATACATGGTTGATGAAATTAATCTTACAGGATGACATATATAGAGCTTTTGATGTAAACAAGATTGGTTTGCTGTTATATAATTATTCGATAAGAGCAGAATTTGTCGATCATGGCTTCTTTTATAATTTCCAGTGACAAAATTTTGTACATTTTATGACCATAATCGTGTCCATATATACTATCATCATCAAATCAACCGCCTAAACCACAGCTTCAAGGTTAAATTTTGAAGAAAGCAACTAGGGTACCGGTAAAAATATTTGTGGGTAAAGTAAATGAATCCCAACTACTGGTTGGAAATTTCTGAGATACAACAAAGAAAGCCAACTGCAACTGTACAGTACAAAAATGTCACTGCAGGTAAAAATTTATCAAAATATCAGTTACCATTTCAATAAAAAAGGACCAGAACTACCAATGCCCTGCGGAAAATTCAAAGGGAAATTGCTTCAACTATTCATGGACAAGACTCTACAGCTGAGTTGAGGGTCATGAGAAAACTCAAAACGTTCTTTCCGTTCTTTGGTCAAGTACTGGAACAGCATTAACTGGAAAAAAAAAAGTGGGCTTTTCTCCTTTTTTGACCCCTTCCTCAATGATGACAAACATTCCCCTTTAGCTTTAGCACAGTTGCAGAGTGAGGGAATCTCTCAAAAACTACTAGCAAAGCAGCGTAGGGATGTTTATGTGAAAGCCAAAAGCTAAGGCAGCCGTTCTTGGAAAAGAAGAAGGAGGTTTAGCTGTTTAATGGTTCAAAAGAGATGAGCACATATGGTTAGGATCGATGGACTTGGCAAAGGATCACGGGCAGCTCTTGTCCGGTCTGGGCTCGTTTAGCTAAGAAGCTAAGCCAAGCTTGGCCTGTGTAGACACGCCAAAGCGTTGAGTTCGAGTTGGTTCTTCGGCTAGTCTAGTGTTTTTCTTAAACATGTTTAGGCATAAGATTAAAAGTTTGAGGCAGAGGGATTTGTGTTTGTAGATCAGCTTAAGTGAGCCGGTCAATTTGTTTTTCAATTAGGAGCCGATCACCGGCGAGGCTGATCGAATCCGAGCAGGGCTAGGTATTGGGGAAACATTATGATTGATTTACTGGGGAAAAGAAGATGTCAAACCTGTGGGACCCAACTTGTCTTCAAACTGGCTGACTTTCGTGGGGTTTTTTTTTTTTAAAGAAGAACAACTGTGCATAGATACTAAGTATTCTAGATACTTTTTTAAGATAGATGGAAAGTAGACAAAATTGAGCCTTGACCGGATTCATTTGAGTGGGCATGGGCCTGGTTCTTTCCATTATGACCATCATGCCTTCCATGTTTTAAACATTTCCCCAGCCATCGGTGTCCCCTTCCTCGCCATTCGCCTAAAATTCAGCAAGAACTCCATCTCCTTTCTTTGACTGAGGGGTTGGACTTAAACCTTGGAGTTGAATGACATGGAAAGTTCGATAACTAAAATTGCTGGCCGAAACCGGTAAGCATCCACCTACCAAAGAGAAAAAAATGGTGTTCAGTTTAAAGTATTCTAATTATTTTGTTAGCAATGATCCTAGTTTATGTTACATGCTATTTTTATTCTACGTTCCACCCTCAATCGTTTCTCCACCACCCAACACTTACAAAATCAGTTTGATACGATAGCTTGCAGTATGGTGTATCAAGAACCATAAAACTGCAAGATCCTGTAACTTGGTTCTCGCAAAAAATTTTGCAGTCGGCTAAGGCTCTTTCTTTATTATAAAAACGACATTCGTGCGACGAACTCGTTTTCTCCCAACATTTTCTGCCGTACAGTTCGTCATTTGAAAAGAAAAGCGACGTTCGTGTTCCAATAAAACCTTGTCCTAATGGGAGATGGCGAGGGCAGTAGAGTCCAAAGGTTCGAAGGTGGGGGGCGTTGGGGGTGGTGGGAGTTCAGCGAGGTGGTGGTTCGAGATTATGAAGACAAGATGTCTCCGACAGGAAGGAGAGAGAGAGAGGGTGGTGGGCTTGTGGGTGTGACGTATGCATAGGGGCAGCTACTTCAAGAGCAGCGTTGGGCTGCTTCTCCTCTCTTCTCGTCTTTCTCCTCCTGGCCAGCTTCAATGGCGAGGACAATCCATGTGCACCACACGTGCAGCGCAACCTTTTCTCCGTGTTGCTCGAAGTCCTTTAAAACTTCCCACTCGCTGAAGCACACTGTTCCAAGAGAACAGTAGAAGCTATGGAGTTGTGACACCTACGGGATTCTGAAGCCAGTAGGATTCTAAGGCCTGCCTCTCTCTCTCTGTCTTCTGTTAGTTTAGAGTGGTTCACCACGTGCAAACCACATTTCTGCAAATCTCTTTTCTCTGAACCTACACCACACAGTGAACCTCTGCCTTTGTGCACGATGGAAGTTTCCCGTGTGGGAAGCAATCGCCATCCGTTGTGGTATGTGTCGGCTTGAGGGCGGAGGATAAAGGATTAAAAAATAAGGAGAGGGAGAGAAGAAGGAACAGTGGAATGAGGGGAGCAGATGGGTGGCAGTGAATTTGGAAGAACGGCGCCTGTGAACAGGGACATTGAACAGGTCTCTCTTGGTTCTTATGACAAAAATGCTCCCGCTCTTCTTGTTCTGTTCATTTCTTTCGTTCTTTTCGTGGTTTAAGATCAGGATCTTTGTATAGAATTTGATGAGGATGGTTACTTAAGTCTCTCGGTTAACGGGTTCATGTGTGTATGGTTTTTTCTATTTTTCATGCTCATTGGTACTTGAGAAATTGTATCCCTTTCCATCAACTGTGATTCTTGGGATGGAAAACATCCAACCGAGCAACGTACTTTTGACTATAAAGTACATGGCACAGAGAATATTACATGTCTGCGGTCTGGTCACACTGCAGAGTTCTGAGAATTTTAGCAGATATTTCAGGTTAAAAAATTTTACTTATTGTGTTCCTTTATATCCAAATCTATTCTATGGATGTTGATGTAAGAAGAATGACTATCTCGTGGTCGCAAAGTATTTGCGAATTATTGCTGGTAGCTGCACTGCGAAGAAGGCCTTCCATTATGATCTAAGAAGTACATGTCTTCAGGTGTGAACTTGCTTTTGAATTTTTCTTGTTGGAGAAAGATGTGGAAAGGTTTTCTTGTACGTTGTTAGTGAAGTGGGTGGGAGCACTTTCGCGTGTTGTTGCTGAAATTGGAAAATTTTCAAGAGAAAATTTCCCCCGGGTTATTGTTATTCGAGTTGTATTTGGTTTTTAGCAACGGAAGTAGATGACCCCTTGGCGTTTGATTACAAAAAGAAGTTTTGCTCTCATTAACATTCGTCATAATTATTAATATGCTAAATGAAAAATCTTAAGTTGTATTGGTGATGTTGTTTACTTTTTGGCACAACGTATACAGATGTGTGTTCTGTCTGTATGTATTTGTGTTGGCTTCGATCTAATATACAATTGGCTGGCATCTAATTCACAAGTTAACCTTGTTAAACTCAGTAGTCTTATGTTGCCTCTGTTTTATGCGTTGCTATTGGTTGAAGCTGCGAAAAGATCATTCTCTGTTAGTTGCATCAGCATCGAAATATGAGTAATTTATCTCCTTTTATTTTTCATTTCAATTCATTCTGTTTCAACCCTTGCTAAAGAGTTTGTATGGTGCAGGCCATCATTGCATTGAAGAAAGGTGCACAGCTTCTGAAGTATGGAAGCAGAGGGAAACCTAAACTATGTCATTTCAGGCTGTCTGTGGTAGTTTAACTGCGTCCTGTCTCTTAGTTTGGCTTATGATGTGAAAGTGCAAATACTTAGGGAGACGTTAATAGCTGCTTTATTGCATCTATTCACGATTTTTTGCTTAGTGTTGCATATTTCAAGGAAGACTAAAGAAAATCATCACTGTCATTAGCTTATTTTCCTTACTGTTGGTTTTTTATATTTCAGAGAAGACTAAAGAAAAATCATCATCTTATTACCTTTCATATGGAATTCAAACATGTTCTTTTTCCCTAGTTGGCTGTCACTTAGAACCCACAGTACTTCCATTTCTCGTTTTCACAAAGTACTTCTTTTGCTTGTTTTTCAAAAATTTCAAGTCTTTATCCAGTTCTGGAGTTTATGTCTAGAGGTTGGTTTCCTAAGAAATACGAATTTTAGTTTTTCTAGTTCAAAAGTTATGGCAAGGAGAATCTCATATCAAACTTATGATTGAAGATTCCTGTCATATGTTTAAGCATATATTAATCTCCTGTGGCTGTGCATTGGATCATATTGATGAAACTTTGGAAGAATTTCTACTTCTTCTTGGAAGAGAAGAGATTCAAGGTTTACATAAGCTCTAAAATTCTGTGGTTGATGGTTACCCATATCCAACTGTGTAGCTTTCATTGTAACTTCCTGGCATCATCTACATGCAAAAATTTGGGTACGAAAGAAACAACAGATTTTTTTTCCCATGTTTCTTTCCAGGATGAAAGATATCTTATATGGTTCTCTGGCAATGAGGAAAAAAGTCTCAAAATAAACTCTATCACAAAGATTACTCGAGGACAGGTAAGAAACCTAAGCTGAAATCTACATATGTGAGTTAAGTGAAGAATGTGATTTCTCGATAGTAGAAAATTCAGCTGCAACTACATCCTTAGTGATACTTAAGATGATCCTCTATTATATAGGTAAATTTCCAGCAACAAGCTCGGTCAGAAAATTTCTGCCAATCCTTCTCATTAGTCTATAGGAATGGAGAGAAGTCCCTTGATCTGGTATGTTTTGATCCTATACTGGCAGTCATTTCTTCCTGAAAAAAATGTACATGGATGCTTATTGTTTTATAATAACTTAGATGAGACCAAATATGACCATGAATGTATGAGTTTAGTAGAAAGATGAATTTCCAGAAGGGTTTGTTGGAGAATGTATTTAACGAAACAGAATATTCCATGACGCGAGAAATGGGGGAAGCCACCTTGGAGACAACATATCTCATTGTTGAAACATTGGTTATAGTATGATGGATGTGGCATGTTCTGGAAGTTGTCATTCTAACATATTTGACTGAAAAAAACTCATGTACTCACATAATTTTAATCTTGCAGTGTTAATAATTCCCTTGTTATATGAATCTCTTATGAATTATGATCATATTAAGTTGATAAAAGAACAAATCCTAGTACCAACAGGCCTTGGGGCCAGTATGGTAATTCCTGCGTTGATGGCTTATCACAAATTTGTTTTTCCTTTTCTTTTCTCCATCAGTCTACTATGGATCTTTAGGCAATTTAGTTATAGTTGCTGTAAGTTTGCTTATTCTTGTGTCCTACAATAAGCAATTAAAGTAAATTCTGATATCCTGCTCAATCTCTTTCTGGAGTGTAAAATGCCAGCACATGTTCATATCTTTTTTTTGTTTCCCAAAACTTTATGTTAATCAATGTGTTGCTTAAAATGGACCCTTTTAGCCAATTACAATATGGTATATTGAATTAAAATTTACGTTTTACTCAATTACGTTGATCATTAGGCCACCAGTTTAAATGTAAGAGGGCTGAATATGCCAGTACAGTTTCCTTGTCAAGATGCACCTACTGTTTTCTCTTGCTGATCATGTAGGATCTTTTTCATAACTAAAAACAATGCATCTTTTTAAGTTTTAAAATATCCACAACTCTGTTATATGAGTAGTTTGGCCATATAGGTCTTATTTTGTCAAAACAAATTGAAGGAAAAATAATTACTTTTTCGTGCCACTATCTTTACAAAATGAACCAGTAGAAAATTTGTATTTAACCATGAAGTATTCAGTTAATTTTCTAGGTCTTTTAGGCCCTTTGTTTGTCACGGACTTGGAGCTGCCTCTCAGTTTGCATTTGAATACTCATAAAAGATAACTTGTAAATCACAATGCATACAACGGATTTCATGAAGATAAAGTATCTGTCATGTATCTTTTTTGTATATTTAGTTCCTTATGGCTTGTGAAGTATCCTTTTGCTGTAGATATGCAAGGACAATGAACGAGCAGAATCTTGGTATCTGGGTCTTAAGTCACTAATATCTGGTTCAAACCATGGAAAGGCTCCCTCCCTTTTGAGAAACAGTGGAGGTGCACATTCTTATTCAAATAGCCCAATTAGCTATACTCAAAGGAAGCATATCCCAGAACTTCTTGAAGGATCAGCTATACTTTCACAGGTTTGTTGCTCCCCTTGCAGATGGTTATTAGTAAGGTTACTTGTAGGTGCATAGCCTTATCTTTTTATGTTCAGGTTGTTTCCTGAAAAAGATTAATAGCAGGTATATGCCTTATTGATTCTTTGGCCCTTCATATAGGTACACGTTAACTATTTCTCCCAATCATGGGAGTAATTAACAATTTCAAACTTGTGCGCATTAAGATATCTGTACTGATTTGCTCCTCAGTGTCTGTTTCCTCCCTTCACTTTCCGTATTAGAAAACTTGATGAGAGCAAATTTGAGATTTACTAATTATGAACTATAAGTAGGAGGTATACAGACTTGGATGAGCATTAAAGAGATGCATATAAGGATTCATTATTTTTTCAGTTACCCATCTAGGTCATTAAATAAATATGGATATCTTTTTTGTGACTAACCCTACTACCCTCAGTTTCTCTAATTATCTGTACGGGGGGATTCATTCTCTCTAGTGCATTCTATGCCTGAAATTTTCTCTCTATTACGATGTCATGAAAGTTGTACCCTCATCATCAGTTTTGTAATTCCAGTAACCCTATCAATGATCAGCTCATATTTGCAGGATATTGGACCACCACTGAAGGTTCATAGGTCGACTGTGTTAACAAAGAAGTGTTCCTCTGATGGACTTCTGTTATCTCCAAATATCTACTCTTTACCAGAACAAGCTTACTTATCAGATAAAGGGTCCATCATTGATCTTGCACTTCCACTTTCTCATTTAACCAAATCAGGCCGTCGTGCAGAGAAAACAATGGAAAGTGTGAATAGCGAAGGACATAGGGTGAGTTCGTCTAGCATAATTAGCTCTTCTAGCAATGGGTGCCTGTTGGATGATCATGACTCTTTGAATGATATACTGTTATGGGGAGAAGGGATAGAGGGGTTCATATTAGGTGGTAAAATTGATCAATCTTCTGGTCAGCAAACCGATTGTCTATTGCCCAAATTACTGGAATCAGCTATAGCATTGGATGTCTCCAGTATCTCATGTGGTGAAAAGCATGCAGCATTAATTACCAAAAGGGGAGAAGTCTTCTGTTGGGGGAAAGAGAATGGTGGCAGATTGGGCCATAAAATCAATGTGGATGTGACTTGTCCAAAGATTGTTGAAGCCCTTTCGAGTGTAAAAGTGGAAGTGGCAAAGTGTGGAGAATCACATACTTGTGCATTATCAAGAACTGGTGAAGTTTATATTTGGGGTGGCAGTACTCAAGGCTTTGATACTTTAGCTGATGGAAGCATAAAGAGTTTGTGGCTGCCACATAGGATATCATTAGAGGGCATCCAGATCTCAAGCATTGCTTGTGGAGCCTGGCATACTGCCCTTATTTCTTCTTCTGGTGCTGTGTTTACATTTGGTGAGGGAATATTTGGAGCTCTTGGGCATGGTAATCTTGAAAGCATCTGCCAACCTAGACAAGTGGAATCATTGAATGGCTTTAAGGTAAAATCTGTGGCGTGTGGTCAATGGCACACAGCTGCTATAGTGGAAATTCCGAATAAGTTTTCGGATGGTAACTCTCCTGGTTGCAAATTGTTTACTTGGGGTGATGGAGATAAAGGGAAACTTGGTCATGCTAACAAAGAGAGGAAGCTTGTTCCTACTATTGTTGCATCACTGGCAGAAAACGATTTTCTCCAAGTCTCCTGTGGACAAATGATGACCATAGCACTGACAGTTTCAGGTACTGTCTTCACTATGGGAAGTTCAATGCATGGTCAGCTAGGGAACCCCCATGCCAAAGATGGAGCTATTTCAATTGTTGAGGGTGCATTAAAATGTGAGCATGTCAAAGAGATTTCATCTGGGTCCTGTCATGTTGCAGTTTTGACATCTAAAGGTAACGTCTATACTTGGGGAAAGGGTGCAAATGGAAGGTTAGGACTGGGTGATGTTGAGGACAGGAACTGCCCAGCTTTAGTGGAAGGACTCAAAGATAGGCATGTTAGGAGTGTCACTTGTGGGTCAAGTTTCACTGCAGTGATTTGTCGCCACAAAGCAATCTCAAGCACTGATCAGTCGTTGTGCTCTGGATGCAAAATGGTCTTTGGTTTTACTAGGAAGAAACACCATTGTTATAACTGTGGTTTCACTTTTTGCCATGCATGTAGCAGCAAGAAAACTATGAACGCCTCTCTAGCACCAAACAAAAGCAAACATTATCGCGTATGCGATCAATGTTTTGCTCAATTAAGAAGCTTGGAGGAATTTTCAGCTGGCCAAGAAACCCCTAGCTCCAGACACCTTTCAATGATGCACAAGTTAGCTATTTCTAATTTGAAACATCTCAAGTCAGAGCCTGCATATATGGTGTCACAAGCCTTGTCCCCAAAACTGGGTGGTCATGAGCAGCTAAAATATTATGAAGGAAAAAACTTTAGGCAGGGGAGAGGGATGCAGTTATCAAATTCCTTTGCCCCATTTTCTCTTGAACCACAACGATGGGGTCAGGTGGAATGCCCTAGGCATTTCACCACCTTCAATTCTGCCACTTCTAATGTCCATTCGAAGAATGAAGCACTTTCAGTCTTTCCTATGCGTGCACCTGAAGGTAAACTCCCTGCTGCAAATACAAGCATTCGTGGGTTTGAAGATAAAAAAGTGACCCAGTCCACAGCAGAGCTTGTTGAGGAAATACAGAGATTGAGGGTTGAGGTATCATTTTCTTGCTTAGTGAGTTCAAATAACGTAAATTTATTGTCTTGTTTTGGGGCAGATTGAGCATTTTATATTAGCACCATACAGAATAGCATGCTAAAGTTTTAAATGAAAGCACGGTTCCTATCTGGTGAACTAGCTACAGCATATTTTTTGTTATGTAATTTATCAAGTGGTGCACAAATTTCTTATGATTGTTTGAAGCATATAAGAAGTTTTGTACTCACTTAAGGCCCTTATGTAAAATTTCTTATCCGAGTGGTTATTTTTTGAACTAAACTAAGTAGCATGTGTTAAGGAAGCTCGCTCATCAAAAGCAGGGTTAAAGTAATCAGGAGATGCTTTGTAAGATAGTGATGCAGTTCTTGCCATTGCTCAGGCTTATCAAGTTCAGAGATGCTGTCGCTTTTTCTATTGGTCCTTCAATTTATGTGATTCTGATTCTTTTAACTTGATCTCTTACATATTTAGGCAAATAAAAGGATCTTGCTCCTACTTTTAGCGGATGCTTCATTGGGTTTACACCTTTGTCTATTAATCCTTCAAATTCATGGATCTATGTCTATAGAAAGTATCCAGATTGCTACAGTATGCATCTGTAAAATGCAGCGTTGCAGTGCCCAATAAACCTTCTCTCTCTCTCTCTCTGTGTGTGTGTGTGTGTGTTCGTGTGTCCAGAATATGGGAGAACGAGTAACAACAATTTGGAGTCCTGAGTTACTTCAATTCTCACCTTCCATGGTCCAATCCGGTAATCTCCATCTTATCAAACTAGTGGTCATACAGAAGATTATAAAACAGCATGAATGGTTTCCCACTATAGATACGTAACTGTTTGATAATTGAATTTAGTAAGTAGTATAAGTTTTGGTTTTTGTATTGTCTCCTACTATCTAGGAGAATAAGTAACGTATACATCCAACTATCAAGTGGAAGCTGCTGTTTTTTTTCAATCATGTGTGTGGAGAACCTGAAATTATCTATATTGATTCACTGTTGAAGAACTTCGATCAGTGTTGCTGCACAAAAGATAAATGGTGTAGTTGCTTTCTATTTGAAGGTACAGTTTTTCTGTTACCAACATTAACTGTCCTGCAATTCTCCATTCACAAATTCATACATTGTCTTCTATAGTTGGTTCAATTTTTCTTAAAAAGTTTCTTGCTGTGTCACTTGTGAGTATAACACTTAACGTAATATCTAAAAAAATGGAGACTTAATGTCGTTTATTACACACCAAAAAAGTGCTTACACATATGAGACAGCCGCAAAACTCGAAATTTTTTGGTAGTATAGTTTATTTGTTTTGTCCAGTCAACCAACTTGATTATTTCTTTTACGTTTTATGTGTTTATTATTACTTTGTTTGTATGTGGGCTTTATGACTGTCTATATAGCGCTCCATCTCTATGCCTGTTTGTGACACTCCTACTTTGTTTAACTAGTCCTTTTACTTTTCTCAATATATTTTCAAATCGATAGGCCAAGAACCTTGAGGAACAATGCAAAATGAAGGAGGAGAAGATTCAGCATTACAAAGAAGGCATTAAAGAAACTTGGACACTTGCAAGTGAGGAAGTTGCTAAGTGTAAAGCAGCAAAAGATGTTATAAAAGTCTTGGCAGCTCGAGTATGACTTTTAACACAAAAACTTTTTACCATTTTGATTTGACTTGCTCTGCTTGTAATATGTTAATGATCTGTTCATTTGATTACTGAGTTATTAGGGAAGGTGAAAAATAGTTTTGTTTGGTCCTTATAGTATATTTTATTACCACAATCACCATCATTTCCTCTCCCATCTGCATGAACTACCAGTTTTCAGGTAGATTACTGCATGTATTCCTACTCGATGTATATTCTTTATGTACCATGGATTATTTCATCTCTTCATCATCTCTTTCCCTCTCTCTCCCCCCCTCCTTCCCTTCACTGCTGTGTAGTTTGTTCTGATGTCTGAAATTTATGTCATGCCACTTTTTCATGTGCTCCGTTTGATGTCTTTGTGCAGCACCAGGTGTCTGATAGAGAATGTGCGGTCTCAGTTTTACTTTATTCTTGCGGTTTATGTGACTTGATCTCCATGCATCTTTAAACTTAGCCACCTAGTGTTACTTACAGTTTTTTTATGTTAAACAACACCCATATATGCACTTATTACAGAAGATCCCTTTGGAGAAAAATTTTATAACTTGATACGGCGAGCATCTTTAGGCTCATCCAATAATGGCAGCTCTGCAACATAATTCTCAAATTACAACTGATGATGACAGTAGAGATGTACCATGTTTAAATTTATAGTATCTGTGGTTGTGTACATATAAATGTATAGAGTTTTCTCTTTCCATTTCTTTTCTTTCAAGTTTAAGTTCAAACTTGAAGTCCTTTTTTGTCAACTTTTTTATTTTCTAGGAGTAGCATAATTAAACGGAGTTGTCAATAGAAGCCTTGAAAAATTTGTAATATCTTATACATTTTCATGTTTGAA
This sequence comes from Nymphaea thermarum, assembly GCA_011799765.1. Lineage (NCBI taxonomy): Eukaryota > Viridiplantae > Streptophyta > Magnoliopsida > Nymphaeales > Nymphaeaceae > Nymphaea > Nymphaea thermarum. The sequence goes on along the minus strand of JAANDH010000311.1, from coordinate 213,682 downwards.
GTAAAGACATATCAAGCTTGGCGTAATTTTATGGACACTATTATATTTACAGCTGAAGGAAATGTCGGAGAAGTTTGCAACTGAAAAGCAGGAGATTGTTGTTAAGAAGATTTTGGCCCCTAAGGAATCTCAAGAGCTTGAGGATGCCCAAGTGCTTGAGGACAACTTACATACGTCCTCCACTCAGAATGGTTCATGCAGCCCAATTGAATCATCAAATGGTTCACTTATAGTTGGACGTGAGAAGTTTATGCATCACACTTTGCTTAGTGATATGAAGTCTGAATCCAGAGATCTTAGTCAAAATCCTGGGAACATGTTGAAAACAGAAGATGGGCATCCACCCTTCTCGGAATGGGTGGAACAAGATGAGCCTGGTGTATATATCACATTTATGGCTTTACCAAATGGCCAGAAGGAGCTGAAGCGCGTGAGATTCAGGTACTTATCTGTTGCGCATCCAGCTCTCAATTGTTACCAGTATGTCTGAAGATCTCATGTAATGCTGATTACTGAAGTATTGTTTTTTTTTTTTTCTCAAATATAATTTTCCACTGGAACAACACTATCAATCATGTGGGCCTTGGTGTTTTTGTATTGCAGCCGCAAGCGATTTAGTGAAAAGGAAGCGGAGACCTGGTGGGCAGAGAATCGGCTAAGGGTGCATTACAAATACAATGTCATTGGAACTGTAAATACATGAGCACACATCTGATTCTTGACATGGCTGTTCATAAAATGTTGAATTGGTGTTGGTAAAGGCAAAAAGATGTAAAGTACGCTTGCATGTTTATATCATACAGGAATATGATGAAGCCATCTTTTGTTGTTCTGGTACAGGGGTGGAACTAGAATTGCTACCCGAGTTGGTGAATCCCATTATAGGTTGTCAAAGAACTACTGACTAATGTATGCTTGATGTTACATGACCAAGCTTTTAATTGTGTACACTACAAATTCATCATTGTATATTGAATTAAGTAATAATGAGAGCAAAGAAGCCTCACCCGATGTGCTGCAGGTATTAAGTTTTCTATTTATTAAAAACCTAGTTCATTGAAGCTTTTCCATTCGTGTAATATTCTTTTTTCTCGGAGACTTGGTTAACAGGAATGCAATATATCAGGATGGATACGGTCGTATAACCTTTCTATCCAGGATAAGCAAATGAAATGAGAAAGACCACGTTGCTAGTTGCCAATGTGGTCAGAATGTGCACGAGGATGTTGAAGGTCAAGATTTGGTTCTATTCTGCATTCAGGCTGATTGTCTCCAGCCTCTTGACCATGGTCCCCACGGAAAAGCTCTGAGGATCAACTTCTTGTGAAACTTAAGCAATTCTTCACAGGTTCGACAGATTTATCTCAGTTTTATGACACTGGTTTCAATGATAAGAAGGCAGATGAGTGTGCTTTCATTTGGACCATAATTTTCTTTTTTTTCTTTCGACAATCAGCGAGCAGGACATTCATCACTCATGAGTCGATTAGTACGACGAAAAGCTCCGAGTTCTATTTCCTGCCACCAAGAACCCTCAGATCTGGCGGAGAATGGACATCCGTGACCCAACTGTCCCTCACCATTAAGAAGTTCAAAGGTCGTCCTTACCAGAGAATGAAATAAGTCAAGCAGCAAACCTTGATTAGCCCATGCACATCCTCCAGGGATGGAAGCTACTCAACGTGGTCAAATCTGCGGCCCTTCTTGCCATCAATGGAGGACCAAGCGTTGATGAAAGTATATATGTTGAGTGAAGCCACCCTTGGCAGCCATTCTGGTTCTCGGAAGGCCCTCCCTCAAGAAAGATAGCTTGCAAGACCAAGAAACAGTGGCGGAACCAGAAATTTTTGGCTATGGGGCAGTGTTACAAAAATTCTCATTTTTGACAGGGTACAATATATATAAATGAGTAAATAATTGTAAGAAATATATGTAAAAGTAAATACGCCAGTCTATATGTAGGTAGGCTACTGCCCAAAAAGGTTTCGGCTTTGGCCGTCATACATTCTTCAAATTTCATGGATTTCGGTTAAAGTTAAAGCCGAGAAGATCCACACAAAAGGAATTCTACCGTCGCACTCAAAGGATCGGATTGCATTTTCCCTCGAGACTGAGAAAACGGCATAGAAAAGATTATCCTGGTAAAATCCTTGAATTTTTTCTGCAAACCATGTGAAAAGCAAAAGAAGGAAGGATCTCCCATTAGTTTGAGAATGGCAGAGTTGTTTTCGTTGTCGTTCATATGTGGACGCAACTCCAACGGATCCTCATAAAGTTTTGCACCACAGATGTTGCACCATGTGGACATGCTAGCTATGGTTTCACGTGGGTACATATATGTATATATAAAATTCAAACATGCAGGGTCTAAAGATTGTTGGCATTAGCAATAGTTATTGGTGTTAACCGTTTTTTATGCTTTCCCAACAAATCATGCTTCCATGAATTCTTCACAAAGAAAGAGAAAGGAAAAAGAGAGGCTACCAATTTCATAACCCATATTTGCGAAAGAATGCGAGTGCTGCTGAATATTGTTGATTCATATAAATGTAAAGAGAGGAAGACATTTTCATAGTTACTAAAAGCTTTTTTCAAGGTGTCAAGGTACAATTGTGATATTTTTCAAAATATTAGAGTTGTGATATTTTTGTGGCTGAGTATGGTTGGAATCCGTTTGTGGCAGCCCCATCACTGCCAATCTCGACCAACCAAAAAAGGGACACGGTTTGTGGGCCTGTGGCAGCGCCCATGTGTCCAAAAAGGGACATTGTCCCGAAGGCCACTTTTCTTCCACTTCTTTGGGTTCGGACCAAAGAAGGTCTGGATTGGATTTGTCCAGGACCATGTCGGTCTACTCCTGGATTGGTCGATCAGATTTTGTTTTACTTGAATAGCTGAACTGAGTCAACGTCATGGCTCGATCCGGTTTGGCAAACTAATACTTTTTGACAATGATTTTTCCAGATCTCTACTGAGTAATGAGCTTTCCAGTACTTTTGGATCCAAAATGACTTAAATTTAACTCCTATTGGAAATGGGCAGTACAGATTTTTCTGTAAAACTTTTATGCCAACTTTAAATGAAAAATTATCATACTTGTATCCGTGAACATTCCCAAAATGGAATTCAATATATGATATTCTAAACGCCTTTAAGAGGAATGACACTAAAAGTAAGGACTGAAAGGGCGAGGCGTCCTGACCGTATAAAAGTCACGGATCTTATTCCTAGTGAAATTGCTTGCATCTGAAATATGTGGGGTCAATATTTAAAAGAATTTTTTTTTAATATTTTGTCAACCTCTTACCCATGGTTTTGTCCTGATAAGAATTCGAAGGCCACCCTTATTCATTTATCTTTTTTTTTCCCAAAAAGGAAGCTATAGTTGTTGTCTCGATCTGTGACATCTGTCCCCCTCCCTTTTTTTAAACTTTGGTAAACATAAATGTAAACAGACATTTTCATTTTTTTATGTGAAACAACTCGACCCACTTTTATGTGAAACAACTCGACCCACTGGATCGAGTTCCTGATTCGGTGGATTCCAATCTGACCTGTAGCAGTTTCGGTTCCCATCTCAAAAAAAGTAAAAACCATAACAATCATCTATTGAATAAACCCCTTGAAGATCCCTCACAATTTTTAATATGAGACTAAACTTTTTAGGTGTTACATTCTGTCGTTAAAAATAAAATTTAGGATTCACAGGCTTTCGACACCCTTCACATTCCCTTGTTATAATTGCTCACTACCTACGGTAGTAGTTGGCAAACAAGTATGACTTTTACGGTCTTAAGGGGTTCGACATAGTTGGTTGAGCTGGCGGATGGTATGAGGCCAGCTGTTGGTTTTTAATTCTTGTGGGCGCCAATTTCTGTATGTACTTAATTAAAATATGCCCTTGGGGCAAGGGTACTAACCTTGGGGGTTATGTGTCATCCTCAGCATAAGTGCAGTTTTCTCGGGACCCAAAAAATAAAATAATGTCTGTATGCCTTTCCATACGTGGTGGTCCAGTTTCCTATGATCTGTTAAGACTTGGATTTTTGGCCCATGCACCTTGCTTAGATTGTTTTAGTACAACTGAATAAATAAGCACGTTTTGGATGAGGTAGATATAAAGGCAAAGAAAGGAACACCCTAAATATGACAACAAACCTTTACAAATTCAGGACATGTTTGAATTCCTTAGGGCCTCAATTTCTTGAGATCAGGCCCAAAAGAACTCGGACACCTTTTTTTAGGCAATTGCAAGTTGTTTTGATCGATTCTTGATCGAGTACTCCATAGATGCGATTGTCACAATAAGAATTAGAAGTTGCTTATAGGAGTTCAACTTTTTATCTGATAACAGATGTTGTAAAAGTAAATCGCTCATCTGAAAACCAAGCTTTCGTGTTAGAAAATGCATGATACTGCTGAACAATTATTTATCAAATAGATTGCATCTGCATGGTAGAAACGACATGCATCCAACGCATGTGCATACCATTCTGTAATCTCTACCTCGCTCTGTCTATATCTTTTTCAGGTAGTCTTCTAACAGATGCAATATTTTTGTATTAGTCAGATGACGGGTCTGTCACGAAAGATGCGAATCCACATGGTCGTATTTGGCATGGAGGTTTTTGAGTCCAACATGGTGGCAGAGCGAAGAAAGAGCTATCGTCAGCTTGCCTATAATTGTGCGCTTTAAGTTTAAGTTGGCCGGAGATTCTGCTTTTTTTTACCTCTTCAGTCATGTTACGTGCGACACTTTCACTTGCTTGCGGGTTGTTTCATTCCTTTTACTTTTGTGGGATGGCGCCGGTTGTGTGGCGGAGGGAGGTCGACCACAAGCTCAGGGGAGGGCCGCCGACGGCCGATGCGGTGGAGGAGCCGTAGCCACAGGATGGAAGCCGCGTGTTTGTGGTGAATGTTCGCGCAGCCAGGGCCTGGCTGAGAGAGGTGTCCCGTGAAGGTGCCCTTACTCATGCATGCTCTCGGTGCCAACGTCCAGAGGCTTCCAATTCTATAATTACGGCTGGACATGGGCATATGGCCAAGTTGAACTGGCTACGACCCCACCAAGCGCCTGCCCAGAGAGATTTAGTTCGGGCAAAATCTTTAGCTGGAAAGCAGGGCCATCCATGTCGACCTCTAGGTGCTTGGGAATGCGTGCATAATCTATGCCGACTCGGAATTCGATTCGGCCTAAGATGACAAAACCCTCATACGTACCGCTCCGGCGTGGCTGTGAACCGGCCAGATGCACCATGAACTCGACCTTGCAAGTCTGGAGTTCATCCACGGGGACTGCCGGAATACCCAAGCAAACGGGGGAGCCAGCAGAACTTTGTAGTGGTAGCTCTCATAGTATCATGCTTTAGAGAAGAGAGGAGTAGTTTTGAGTGTGCGTGTGGGGGCGAGGAAGGACAAAATGGGTTTCAGGGAGAGAGAGAGAGCAGTGCCTGTGAGTTGGCAGGGATCCCTGAAGTCTATTCTCCGATCTTTGGATGTTAGTTGGTCACATGCGTCTTCATCCTTATGGGGTCAGAAGACTCAGAACAATTTTTTTAAATATCTGAAGCGGCCCCCGCATTAACTGTACTTTCGCACCAATCCTTCCTCCTCCCCTCTGTCTATTTCTATTTTCAGCCACATGAAGCATTGGCCCACCAAATAACACACCAACCACCTTTCCGCTCAGCGACCAGAAACCATCTCTTATTAATTTCCAGACAGCCCCAGGATTCGCCAGATGATATTCATGGCTTAGATACATGCACAGGGCCACAACGGAGAGAAGTTGAATGCGTGAAGTAATGCGGACAAACGGAATTGGCAATTTAAAAAAACAACACTTGCACTTCTTATTAAAGCCTTACGCAGATTGGAAGATACTGCTCTTTCAGGAGGGGGGGAGAGAGTAATCAGTCCACTCATTACATGGTCACAGACGAAGTTTAAGGCAATGTGTTCAGCAAAATTGAATTATTCGAAAAATACATAATGGAAGAATATTACAATGTTACATTGACGGGCTAAGCTGAGGGCAACAACAAGATCGTTGAACCCTTTACACTTGGAGAGGAGATATAGGGAAACAAAAACAAAACTGACAGTTCGTCCGGCGAACAGTCTTTTTTGCTCTTTTTCTCCAAATCATCATCCCCACCGATCGTTGCTGCCGCCCCTAACAAAATTAGCATCAGACCATGGAAAAGGAGAGATGCATATTCGCAAGCCACAGGTCGAGGACTGAGCTTTCTCTACAGGCACAGCCGGATTCGTTTCTCTTCCTTGTTGCCATCGAGGGGTGGCATTTCTGCGGTGCCCGTCTCCGCAATGCATCTTCTGTATGGGACAAACCCCTTTCCGCTGCTTCTTATTCGATTAAACAAACCAGAATTTCGACAACCAAATTTCCCCTCATTGGAGAAACTGAAACGGTCCTCCACGGCGCCACGTTCGCTTGCCGAAGATGTGCCTGAACCTGTTGGAGAACCTGTCTCCTTATTGTTGTTGTCCACTGCAGGCATCGCCAAGTGGCGGGGTGCGCCGCACAGATTAAGGTTGGTAACGTCTCCTGTTCCACAAGGCATTCCAGCATCGGTTGGATTACTTGGGTCATTTGGAGCGGAGGACTGCATAAAGAAGGGGAAGTTTCCATATACAGTCCACCGTGGAGCAACAGCCACCCCGTCGAGGTTCGGGTCCTTCTGTGGATATTGCAAGCAGTAAAACATTCGTGGAACGTCAGAATGCAATGAGTTCCAGGTGCTTTTGCACGAAGAATCTTTTACAGGGTCCTGCAGTGGTGATGCTTTTTCAAGAGGAATTTGGGGCTGGCAAGTCAAATGGGTTTCAGTTTGAAAATTTTCATCCCTGGTGGAATTCTCCGCAGAATCTTCTTTCCCAAAAGCAGAAGCTGATGAGTTTTGGTCTTCTGTCATGCTTGGTGTGGTTGCAGCGGCAGAAGGGCGCTGACAATCGGTAACAAAGACCGTCTTGCCAAAAAGTTTAAGGCTCGTTGTTTTAGTTTCCGACGAGAAACTTTTGCTGGCACATCCATCGTAAATTTCCGTCGGCGGCACTACTACTTCCGTTGCATTAGAAGTGCCCGAATCCACATTCTGGAAATCGTTATAGAAAAGAGAAAAGGAAATTAATTCATGATTGCAGGCTGAAAAATAAACAAAACCAAAATTGGAAAACTGCATGCATGTGGTGAGTACCGTGGACGGTTGATCCTGCGAGCTTGATTCATTAGACTTAGGAGCTGGTGAAGAAGATCCGTTGTATTCACCGACAAGAGACAGGCGGAAAGGACTAAAATTGGCGGATGATGAAGATGATGAAGGAAACCCATTTTCTTGTTCAGAAAGCACCGAGGATGGTGGATTTGAGCCCTCAACAGATGAAACAGGTGACTGACAATTCACTTGGTTAGATTCATTCGGGTCAAAACCAGTTGCAGATGAGGCTGATAATGGAGACCCGTTTTCTTGTTGGATGACTGATGAAAACGTCGCACTTGATCCCATGGCTGATGGGACTGACGGGTACCTGCTTTCCGGAAGCACAACTGACAACTCCTTCTTGCATATGTTTGTTAATTTGCGAGGATATGGGTGTGCGGGCTTTCTTTTTGGCCTAGGAGGAGGAATCTCTATGGCGTTAGAAGAGCCTGCCCCATTGCTGGCTGTCTCGCGAACAACCTGTAGTTGGAGGAACAAGATGCATTAAGAAACATGCTAATGAAGTGAGACTCACTTAACATTTAACAAGTGACAAGCACAGAGACCCTTTCTTGTCCATTTTTTTTTCAGTCCTAGACTCACACGATAAAACATCAAGAAGATCTTATGTATTTCACTGTACAGAGAAGCAGACAATAATTGTTAGGGCATTAGACCTTGGTGAAGAATTTCTGAGCATGGCTTCGAATTTGAACAGCAGTCTTTGTTCCTATGTGCTCTGCAATTGAATCTTTCTAATTTAGAAACGGATAACAAAATCGCACCATGCATAAGCCTGAGAGTCTGAGGATTACCTTCTATTTTTCTCCAGGCCCGACCATACAACTTTAGAGCCTCCAAAAATTTCTTATGCTCATCCTCTGTCCACCTCTCACGTTGTTTGGTGATTGTATAAGGTTTCCTCACCTGGTCGTTCAGATCAAACACTGTCAGATGTAGATATAAGGAATACGACCTCAGCAGCGAAGAAGCTTGCCGATAAAACAATGAAAGGCATCACAAGAATTCTGCAAGATCCAAACCTTAGGTACTTGGTCATCTCCCTGTGAATCAATCTCCGTTGGCTGAACCGCACTTATTGATAGTGGTATACTAACTTCAGGAAGCAAACTTTTGCTAGATGCGTCACTCGTTGCTGAACATATGGCGAAACTGTTTTCCTGCATTAAAATTTAAAACAAAGGCTATCAAACTCCATTATACAGAATTTCTAGCTTCTAGACAGGCAACCATAAGCCCCTACAAGACAGAGAATTTACTTCGACTTGGATGAAAAGGTATAAGCTCTTTCAATTAACAGGCAGGCGCCATAGAATAAGCCTGGCCCCTGAGCTACCCCCCTGTGGTAGAGAAATCTGGGGCAGCTCATTGAGACAGGACGGGCTTGGGCCAGAGCCAAACTAATCTCCATGAGCCTGGGATCAGTTTCAGTCACTGAATGACTTAAGGGACGCATTACGGCTCCCCTTCAATGACATGAAATTTCAGCAAAAGCCTCATCATCCAAATATTGTTCTTGATAACAGGATAAAAAAGAAGGAAAGAAACATCAATGAGTAGCGCACGATGATAGTAAAGGGGAAGGACCGGATACCTGGACTCCCATATTTGCAGAATCCAAGCCTCCTTAGTCTTTTATCTACCAAATCCCCAAAAAGCAGAGCTCGGTGAATCTGCTCCTACTTAAAGGTGCAAGTATCCAAATAAAAGCTTCGGCGTCAGAACATTAATCCAGATTTTGTCTCAGAACCTATATTTCCGAGAGAAAGTTATCGAATCAGCGCTAGATAGCCAATTCAACTCTTCTGTTGGAATTCGCAGAATGACCTTCCTCCAAAAATGGAGCACACGATCCAAAAAAATTCCCTGTTTGAGCTGAATTTCTTTTCAATTGTCCAACTCCTCTGATTTTGGTAAAATCTCTCTTTACGAACAATCCACTTCCACCCGCTTCCAGAAAAACTTTTAAAATAAGGAACGAAGAAGACAAAGCCAAGATCTCAATCAAGACACCAAATTTGCAACACTTCCTCTTCTTGCAAAAAAATTCGACCACAATAATGCACACTAACAGCAATCTACAAGGAAGAATCACAGGGTTTTCCTTTTTTCTTCTTGCTGCCTGAACCTTACAACGGAACGCACCCCAACAACAACCAAATCAAACAGAGAGGATTCCAAAAACATCAAAAGCAGTAACCACGCTCCAAAGTAGCAAATTCACTCTCAGAAGACCACCCAAGATGAAAATTCTCCAAAATGATCAAATTTCGTTTGGAAACACTTCAAGCCGGCCGTCAGAAAACATCTGCACCACAGATTCCCACACAGTAGAGCTCCACGAAAAGAAATTAAAAGCGCATGCACCAAAGACGAAATCCCAAAAGAAGCAAAAAGTAAGCTCCAAGATGAGCAAAGTCTCGGTACACCACCTCCTTTCGCCAAATAGAAACACCGAAACTCAAAAAGATTCACAAACACCCACGACTACAACCCAGCAAAACCAAACCCCCAAGAGAACCTCACGGCATCAACTCCGGAACGCCTCCCAGAAACAGGGGTCCACCGAAAACGCGCTCCCACCGGAAAAGACCAGCAGCTCAAAAAGATCACCGAAGAAAAGTGACGGCGCTACTCCTCAGAGATCGCCGGAGCCACACCTTCAAAGAGCGGAAAATGGAGACGGGAAGAGGTTCCGATTCTCCGGAAGAGGGAGAGGAGAGAAAAAGCTTCACTCTCGAGAACAATCAACCGCCAGGACGACCTCCCGACTTCCCAACGACAGGAGAGTAGCCGGATCAGTGAGAGACAAGGAAAAGTACCTCAAGTTCGCCTCGATTCACAGCCACAAACTCTGGAGCGAGCCCTCCGATCACCGAGAAAAAGCATCGCGAGAGCGAGAAAGACAGAAAGAGAGACAGAAGGAGCCTCAAAGAAGAAAAGCAGGAGGAGGGGGAAAGATGAAGGGGGAGGGGGATGAGAAAGGAGTGCGCCACGTCGGCAGGGCCTTTTTTCCGGGGTTCGAGAGAATTCGGCGGTCTTGTGGCTGCTGTTCGACAATGCCACCGACACGTGGCGTTTCCTCGCGGGTCCTCCCACAAGCGCCAAATTTGTGGGCGCGAGCTCGCAATCCCGCCCGCGGCGAGCGAACGGGTCGAGTCCACGGAAGTTCCGATCCAACCTCCTTCGGGTTGGATCCCACAGCACGTCATATCGATATCCAAATATTCGATCGATTCAGCTCTTTCACCATACAAGACTTTTACTTGGGTTGGATCTTTGTTCCCGATCCGACCTGGAAGACGGGATAAAGATTTCGGGTTCTCGGGCCCGCTCCGGGTCCGGCAGGGAAAACAAACGGAGGGGACAGAAGGGTAATAAGGCGAAAAGCGAGAGGCTGTGGAGGAGGAAAATATCTAGGGGCGCACAAAGAGAGGGAGGGGATGAGAGAGAGAGAGAGAAAGGGAGCACGGCTGAGAGCCACGAGATTTGGATCAAAAGGGCGAGGAGGAGGAGGGCAGACTTTCTGCACTTTTTGGCCACGTCAGACGCTCGCCCACGGCCTTTAAAAAAAAAAATCTATCGGCCTTCTTTTTTTAAATCTTTTTATTTTAATCAATTAAAGCGCGGAAAGGGCGTCGCCTCTCAGCCACTCGAATTTCCGCACCATTTTCTGTCCTCCCTTATTCGTACTTTTTCTAAATAAAAAATATCTGGCCTTCCTTCGTCTTATGGTCACCTTTCCTTCCCTTTTCCGTCAGAATGGTCTTCTTTTATTCCTGCCCTTTCTTCCCCCAAAATTTCGTGGCCACATCTTTGGCGACAAGTGGTTGGTCGAGGTGCCTGTGAAATGACCGTTTTGTCCTCACCTAATTTTGCTTTCTGGGAAGGCGTCGACGTGTGGCCATCGATTGGCTACGCCCATTTTTTTTTTGACGCTTTTGGAGAGGGCTCTTACCTGTCACCCGGAGCATATGGTGCGTGGATTCGGGCCGGCTCTTTGGATTTGGGATTCGTACTTTGAGTTCTGTTCTACCGTGGTACCTTCCGGAATCGATGGACTTGGATCCGGTTTAATTGCTAAGTAATTTTTATTTATTTATTTTTTAGAAGATAATTATTATTCCTGGGCACCACCTTGCGCTTTGATCGAATGGGTCTTCGCCGATGTGATAGAAACCTGAAAAGCCCGCAAAAGGGTGTTCTCTTTTTGGCTGATGAATCGGATAAGATTGAGAGAGTTTAAGCAATCAGCAGCGTGAAAGTAATCAGATATGACTGATATATCTTAAATTAGAATGCATTTCGCTCCACCTCAAGTCATAATGTCTGTCTTTTCTCTTCAACTACTTCAAATAATTTATTTTATGTTCATGATTTTTGTAGCAGCAAGCAAACAAGTTCTTTGCCTATTCCTTTTTTCTCTACTTTTAATGCGAGTGTTTAAGAATAAAATTTTGAATTAAAAACAGCTTCGGTTATAAACGAAATTAATAGGGTCTGAATTTAGCTCAATAATTGAACCGATCAGATGCCTTGACTCGACATCATTATTTTTGTGCGCATTTAGTGGTCGGATCTGCACAAAACTCGACGTATCTGTTTCGAGATACTCTACCTGCACCGGATCTAGACACGCGTTGGCCTTTCTTTGTACGAGACGAAGCTTTTCTAATGTCTCATACCAAAACGATACCAGATCTCTAGTAACCTTGACGAGCTGACAAGGCTCCAGATCCATATGTTAAAAAGTTCTGATAGGCATGACAGGTCGGCATATCGGAACATTATTGTTGAACATAAAAAAGATCTGGACCCAGAAACCATCGCCAAGTATTACTGGAACCATTTTCATGTGTCCCAGGGTTCAGCACCTGGCTTTGCTCTATGAGTCGTCAATCCAGATCTTGACCCACCAAGTTGCGTTTCTTCTCGTTACAGAAGCTGGATCTTAATCGGATCTCCGTTTGTCAGGTCAACTCTCAAAGATCTTAAGTGCAAATCCACTTATAACTAAGTGTGCTCCATAGGAAATGGCATCTGGGGTTTAATTCATGAAGAACAACAGAAAGAGAAAAAAAAGGAAAAAGGAAGTTTAGATTAGAAAATGTGTAACTAAAGATAGCCATGTTACTACATGTTCAGGATATTGCCAACACCGGAACCGGAAATAGTCCTTTGTTGGGACCTTATGGGTCAGGCAGGGCCCAATGTCTGCCCAGCTAACACAATCAACACTCTTTCATAAATGAAAGAAGATAGATGAAAAGTAAGGGTCATCTTAACTTGGAGGAGCAAAAGTTAAGTCTCTCCATCTTGATTAGCGTTGTTCAAATATACATTAAGAGCACTTGCTAATTACAGGCATTTACATGTGAAATATTGGACACAATTGCATTAGATATCGATGGCACTCATTGTTTCCACTACTGTGTAGAGGTTCGAGCCAACTATTGGCCCATTTGCGAGTGCGTGCTTTTTGTGGAAAAGGCCTCAAGACTTTGCGAGTGCGTGTTCTGCGAGTATGAGATGAGACGTTTGTTTCTTTTAGAGAGGAACACGTTGCATGATAAGAAGTATTACAAATGTGACAACGACACCAGAGAAATAAAATACAAGACAGCAACGAATGGATAAACGATACACCTCATCTCAATGGAGACATGGCTCCAAGAGTTTATGCGTTTAACTATGCTTATAATATGGCATGTCGAGTCACCACCCTTCACATTTAACTTTGTCAGAACCTTTACTTTCCCCAACATGTTCGATTGTTTGGATGACTTTTTTTTTTTTGGGGTATGGTAGTTGTCCTCCACATGCTAAGTTAATCAAACATATGGTAAGTTTCAGAACTTCGTTCACTATCATACTACTTTTTTATACTTAAAATCAGGTGAACAAAGTCGCTGAAAAGAAATCTTTGTTTTGTAGGCGTAACTGCACCTTGGTGAAATTACAGCGAGGGAACACTTAAGCTGGCAATAAAAAACATGCCCTTCATACATTTAGCTGCTCAATAATATAATATTCCTTCATTTTTCACTCCGCCGTACCTTCTCTCTCTCTCTCTCTCTCTCTCTCTCTCTCTCTCTCTCTCTATATATATATATATATATATATATATATATATATATATATATATATATATATATATATATATATATATATATATATATATATATATATTCTCGTCATCAAAGACTACATTCATTAACCTTTTTCCTATGAAAAAACTAAACTTCGAAAGCCATATTCTAGCTTTTTGGAAAAGCTGAAGATCTTGGGAAATTCTTGGAAAAAGTTTAACAGTTCTTTTATAAAAGAAAATTACTAAAGATTAGGGGAAGTACAAATAAATGAAACTGATAACAAAACATAAAAGATTAACTCGTTAAAATTATGCAAAAGATGTTTCAGTAATGGTAGAAATAGTTTTAACTTTAAAGCAAAAATAATGAGAAAAATGCAAAAAAAGCGAAAAATTCATTTTTGGACTTTTCTTTTTAATGGGAAAAGGCGGGGTTTTGTTTTCTTTTTCTTAAAACATTTTTATGGGGTGTTTTTAGAAAAAAAAAAGGCTTTTTGTGGCAATGATTCTAACCATGTGAATCTTAGGAAGGGAGTATCATTCAATTGTGTACATGAGGAGCAGTGAAAAAATGATGTTTGACTCACCATTTCTCAAAATAAATAAAAACTAGTCGTGTGTTGTATGTCATATAAAAAAATTCAATAGATCAATATAGCTTTGGATTTATATATACCAACTCCGTGTCTAAAAGATCAAAACTTTCATAAAATTCTTTTAAAAGATGTTCTTTCACCTGGAGCCACCGATGTGCACTTTCATATATTGAGGCCGTCAATGCAGAAAAGAAAAAGAAAGCACCAATTATGGAACTTAAAGAATATATTTCCAGTGATTCACCTGAACCTTATGAACAATTTTTAAAAATATATAGTTTTGCCAAGTTTGATAAAATGCCGAATCTGTCTAAACTTCAAAAAATCAAAGCTGTACGTTGCTATTTTTTTCACCCCAGTTTAAGGAAAAAGAAAAGAAAATGTTGGTGGCACCTGAGAAGCAGAGAAGGGGTGCAGATTATGGTTGCCGTGGAGGCAAGCACAGCCCGATTCTCATGGCCGTCACTCTTTTCTGCAACACAAAACTATAATAAATGTACAAACTGGATCTAATGCAGCATAATCTAAAGAATTTCACTAGATCTTTTAATTCATTTCATAAATTTTCTCCTTAATTTCTTGTTCTATAATCATACATTACCTTCACCATTTCTCAAAACCTCACACTTGATTTGTTCATTTTTTTTTTCTGGAAGAAGGATCCAGGAGAACGAGGGACCTGTGAGAAACCACATTGGGTGGGCATGACATGATCGTTGAGAATAGAACAATTTCAAAATCCTGTTAGTATCTTGGCCTTGTCTTCATAAGCTATAATCCAAACTCCATGTTCCCCAAAGTAATCTATTCCTCTCCAGAACAAGCTGCCAAGAGACAGGACAAACCCTTAGTCCATTATGTGATCTGTGCCCTATTCCGGTGATCCCAAGGTTCAGATCTGGACAGCCTAGTGCTTATCGCTAAAAGGATAAAATGCCAGTACCAGATCGGACCCGTCTGCAACCCCATCCAATACGTACTGATCCCGTTAAGAACGGTATTAGATTAGACGGGCTTGGCTCAGATCAGATGCTGCCATATCCAATATTTAAACACATAGTTTAAAATCGCATATTCACGAAGCACAACTAAATTTGCAGTTTGCATTATATGGATTAAAATATCAATTGAGATGCAACTCATCACTATTTGGATTTTCTTACTAATCCACACAATCAGATTAGGGCGCCTCAGATCAGATGCCCATTAGTATTCAGTTTATCATGTAGGACCAGTTGCATGATAATCTGGGAACCCCGCCGCCTGGGTGAGAGGCTGAACGCTCCTTCCTTTCCTCTGCCATTCGAGTCCAAAGCCGATTCAGAACTTTGATGGACATATGGTACACCCATCAACTAAAATTTTGTACTTGGTATCCTGTGTTTGCAGTACTGGAACTTAATTTAATGCCCACAAAAATCAAACTGCATATCCTTAGTTTTTTTGTCTCAAAAAAAGGATTGGTTGCTGTAGACAAACTGACAAATGAAAGGGGCTAAAGGCACAATTGCATGCACTCAAAATGTGAAAACATGAAGATAAATTTCCCACATATCATACTCGATACTCTTCATGACGAGGGTAGCCTATGCGTTTTATTTCACTACATCTAACTAGATCGATCATATACACCCAAAAATGTATTCATACTTGTACCTACATCCAAAACCTTGAGACCTTTGTCCAAGTAAATGCATGGGCCAGCATCTACCAATGATCGAATCGAATACATGTACACAAGTTCCATTTCATATTTGGTACGAAGAAAAGGTGACTGCAATTTTAGGTGCAGTTGAATATGGTCCAAATCTAACTTACTCTCTAATTAAGACCAGTTTGCGTCCACACAAGCGCCGTGTAGCTCCAGTACTTGTGGATGGATCGAGCATGAGTTTGTAGCTCCAAATCTCATTGATGAGTAATTAGTCTTGAGATAGTTTTATTTTCTTTTCCCTCGAAATTCTTTTGAAATATATCGGTATATGGAAAGCGTGAAAAGATCAATAAAATAGTTATGTCGCAGTAAAACACTGTAGAAAAGCTGCCCTTTTATGTCCTTGCCTGTGCGGTAGACTTAATGTGATTTGGCCATGAAATTGTTTTAAAAAGCTTGCTTACATGATCTGGGCCTATAAGACCAGCTCCAACTCTATCCATAACAGTTTATAATTAATTTTGATCAAATTTAATTGGTCCCAATTGAGCTAGAATAATCATAAACGTGCATGATATGTTATGTCTAAACATTGCAAAGAGGTTATAAAAACAATGTCAGAAAGAAATGGACAATCTGATAATATCAGATCTGATGTTCGAAGGTCTGTATCGTGGATTTGAATCACAAGGCCGTTAAAGGTCTCGACTGCACATTTGGATGACACAAACTTTAAATGCTAAAAACTCGGTTTCAAGCATGGCTTCGGCCTGCAGGATCTGATTCACAACCAGAATTTGGATCGAGAGTTTTCTGGACATACCAGTGAGATATGCAACCAAGCAACTCAGGCGTTGGCAGTAAGCAGTAAGAGACTGGGAATGATCTCCGGAAAACTAGCTTTTCCAAAGGAAAAAAAAAATTCATCGAATGTCATGTTGTTTGTGCATGTGCATACAAAATTTTATTTATCTTTTTTTACAGTACATGAGAAAAACTTTAGACCAGATCCTTAAGGGGGTTAGCGGAATGGTGGAGAAGCGGTTGATAGGCCGCCAAATTTCCGTTTGAGGTTATTATGACATCAATTTCTTGTGCTGAAAAAGTACACAAGTATGTAAGTTGAAGCATAGTGAAAACATTTACCTCAAAGCAGCACTGAAGGCTGGATGGAATAAAAGAAACGCACGAGTTATCTTTTCTAGCTTAAATTCCATAGGAAACTGGCGCTGTGAAAGGACTTCAAACTTAACTGCGTTTCTGTACCACATACAAGGAAGAAAATGAACAAATTGGAGATTCGAACTGCCACAACTTTGTGTTTGTCTAACAGAAGGATCTCTTTAATGGAGTTTTCAGTTTTGTATTGCGCCGCCACTATGTGATCCTTCGCATGGAGCGCCCCTGTGAGTTTCTTGGGCGGAAAGAGAGGCGCACCTCTCAAAGAGAATTTGTCTCACACAGAAACACGCATCTCTGCTTCCTCCTAGAGCCTGGATTTTAACGTGGAGCATATTATTCCAATCTTCGTTTGATCTCTTCTAATGTAAAATTCGTTCTTGCAAGTTTTGTTTATCGTCATTTGCTCTACATTTATGCAGGTTCTATAAGCTTTGATTTCACACTACTTTCCTCACATCAAGAAAACAAATTTTGAAAGCATTACTTGATCCAAACAAAAAAACATTCTGGTTCTACCACAGTCACCCTCCCAAATACACGCATCCATGCATGCAGATATATATATATATATATATATATATATATATATATATATATATATATATATATATATATATATATATATATATATATATATACACGGTTTGGTAAAAATCTTGGTACGTTGATGGCTGAGATAGTTGATTCTTTCCTTCCTTTTCTTTTTGAGATCTAACTACAAGAAAGAATGTGGAGTCTTTTCCTCCTTTTTTTCATTGCAAAAGTTTAATATAAAAATTACATTATGGGCCCTAAAAAAGTTTAAAAACATATGAATATATAAAAGGATGACATTAATGGTTCGTTTGACAATAGTTAACAGTTCTTCAATATATTATAGTGTTTAGTGAATTTATCTTAATTTTTAGAGCAGACACGTAACGAATGACACAACGTTGTGCTCTGTTCTTAAAAATGAAGACGGACTGTCCATTGTCCCATGAAAATGCGCTCTTCTGCTGGAACGAGCGGACGCCCTATACCGCTATCGTGTTTGTTTTCATTTTTCTAGAACAAGGTCAAACCGCACTGCTCCGGTAAACAAACACGCTCTAATCCAATTAGCTTAATTTTCTTTTTATTTGCTAGCCTCAGGTTTAAGACCTAAGAAGGCTCGATCTGCCAGTAAATCCACAGTTTTAACAAACTAGGGACTTTCAAACCGTGGATTTCAAATTCTCAGCAGACATGAAATCCATGGTTTTTAAGGGAGAGGCCCGATGTCGCGCACGGATATGTGATCTGCACAGAAAACCATGGATGTACAAAAGAGATAGAGAGAGAGAGAGAGAGAGAGAGAGAGAGAGAGAGAGAGAGAGAGAGAGAGAGAGAGTTCTGTTGAGAGATTTAATAGGACTTCAGATCAAAGGCATTGGAGAGAAAGACAGTCCTCTAGAATAGAACCTTCCATTGTAGAAACCAGGTTAAGTTTGTTTTATTTTGGATCTAAAATCCAGGGTGATCCGAGTACCTATAATTTTAAATTCATGGATTTAAGATCAGACTGTCCCCCATTTGATATTATATCTGAGCATGAAATTAAAATTCATACTATTGAAATCTTCAATTCCAAAACACAATTTTTTGTATGGAGCTTGCAATCTAAGATCCAAGACCATTAAACGCAGCCTTAATTCTAAAGACACATACTTGAAACCCTCGGCGCTGTTGAGGGTTTCACACACACATACCAACACCCGTGGTGGAGAACTGATGATTGAGAGAAGGAAAACATAGACTAGGAGCATCAAAAGACGGCTTTAATGATCCTCATGTGTAGGATCTAATATTCTAAAAGCAACCCATCTGAAGCTATCTAATAGAAAATCACACAAAGGCAGAAACAAACAATCGATCGGAAAAAGTTACCAAACAGAACGGAAAGTGAAAATTGCCAGATATCGGACAAAGTTATAAAAGAGGAAAAAGAATCGCCAGACGTCGTTGTTGTAACTAAGAAGGTCGCAGAGGCCGGGAAGCTTGATGTTCCTTCCCCGGAAGAGAACAAAAATGTGAAGAGGCTCGAGATCTTTCCTTTTCTGGGGAGGAGAAGTGTTGTGTCCACATCTCAGTGGGTGGTCAGTGTTTGAGGAGAGGGGCGCTCTTTTCCTAGGCTTCACGGATCTCATGCATCTGCATCCTGACATCTCTCGCTGCAGAGACAGAAAAATAAGTTAAACACCAAATCCCAAGCCCTTCTTTTACAGACTTAATAAAGGCTTTTGTTCGTCTGCCGCACCACAACAGACCAGCTCCTCAGTTCTCCATGCTAACTTTCAACAGTTCTAAAATATATATATATTTTTAAAACATCGAATATCTGGACTACTTTTCTATCATAATTCAGATATATTAAATCCGTGACCGGAGGCAAAAGATTGCAGATCCGATTGGCGATAGAAAAAGGAAAAGAGCAGTTAATTAATATTCGGATCAGGCGCAAGATAGCCGATGGGTTTTAGTTGTCTAGTAAATTTGGTTTATATAGTTCTATATCGAACTCATCTTTTCCAGTACAAAAAATTTTGAACAGCAGCATGGGTCATGGAAAAAAGGTTGGCTGACAGTAGTATTAAAACAGAGCACAATTCAACACTTGGACATGAGGTTTTATGCGAACATGCATGTCTTAAGGGGGTGAATTGTAAGATTCTAAAATTTAGTTTTATATTAAAGATTTTGAGAGATCTTCAAAGTCATATAAAAAAGGTTGTTAAAGTAGTTGTTCGTCCTAATTCCTATTTTCTTTAAAGCTAGAACCATAACTGTTAAAGGGATGAGTTGAGATCTCTCAAAGCAAGAGTTCAAGCCTGCAAGTGGATCGGGTTGTTACAGTATCGCTACTTTCAACCCTTATTGTTGCTTAAGCTTACACAAATTAAATTCTCAGAAAAGGTAAATTAAACTTGATTGATTATGAAGACGCCTAGATAAGCAAATAATATAACTTCAACGCTACCACATTCTGTTGATTGCCTATGAGGTTGGCCATTACGTGAAGCAAATAATTCTATTTGTTCGTGCGGTCTGAGAGCACCATTTCCAAACAACTTATTAAAACATTACTTGCTAAGAGGGAAGGCCACATTAGAATAATAGTTTGAAGTCACAAACCGAATATTCACAGATATTTGGTCTCCCTCGTCATGCATTACTTTCGTCATCCTGCCTCCAGACCACTTGTTTGAATTAAAAAAAAGAAAAGAAAAAGAAGGTCGATTATCTGTGTGCCTCTGGGAAGAGGGTGGTTTTTGAAAATTTGACTGCAAAATTTCGTGGTGTTGTCCAAGGCACGATTGAGGGGATTCAAAATCTGAGGCTTGCCTTTCGGGAGACTGTGTATTTATTAAAGTAGAATCGCTCTTGAAGGGTCTCTCGTCGCAAGTGAAGAGTCCTTTTCTATTGGCAAATGCAGGTTTAGGAAGCAGTATCGTATTAGGGACGACGACTTTGAGATCAAATTCTTGACATCTTTCCAACTTGCAGATCCACAACTGCATCCATTTAGATCTGTACAGAGTTCTTCTCTTGGGTCATTGCTCCATGGTTTGGCTATTTATCTTAAATTTATATGATTCTAAAAAATGTATGGGATTGAGCTTCCAAACATGGCTGTTGTGAGGATTGAGAGGGTGACCAGAGAAAAAAAATGTAAATTTTTTGTTGCAAACTAAAAAAAATGGTTGAAAATTACGGACAACGTATCGTGCCGGCATCTTTGCATAAACAAATTGTTGACTAGAATTTCAAAACCTAAGCGTGGTGGCTTTTTTAATGAATGCGGAATTACGTTTGTCATATTATATTAGTGATCATCTGAATTCAACCATGATATGAGATCCGTGAAAGGAAGAAGACGTCAAGATTGAATATTCTCTGCAACAAAAGAAAAGAAAATTGCCAGTTAGAAAAGTTTATATATATATATATAATTCCTGCCATTTAATTGCTATCATCCAATACCTAATCATTGTTAAACAATTAGGGAACATATTCAAGTAACCATGTTTTTTAGATGCAAACCATTGCCAAACTTGAAGCCTGGCAAAGTAGCTCATATTTTGTCCATTCTTTGCAAAATAGTGTTCACATGAAGCAGAGTTTTGATATTTTTTCCGAAGAACAGTTGCAAATGGTAGCCTCGGATGCGGTGTGTACAGTATGAGTAAGTAAAAAGGCGCAAGCACTATTTCTGAAAAGAGAGAATACGACGGGGACTATATTATAAACTAATACATCACGGGGCTGGTAAGAGATGCCTCCATCCGCTAAAAATCTTGCCGTCCTTCTATCAACGGCGAAAATTATAAAGCGTTTCTTTTCCTGTGCGTGAGATCAGAGGTGAGTTTTCAACATATGGAAGAGCCCCACCTGGTGGCTCCGGCCGGCCCACAGAACAGAGAGAACAAAACAACCGGAGTGAAAAATGGTGGAAAGCCAGACCCCGGCCCTTCCTCCCTCTGACTGACACCCCAATCCCCTTTCTTTACTCACCAAAAGTAAAAGCAAAAGCATCGACCGACCGTCTCCGACGGCTTCATCCAAGTTACCCACTTGCCCTCGACCTTTCTTGGATCCTGTTTGTTCATTTTGGAGAACGGAGTGTCCGGACCCATTTGGTCTTGGCACATGGTACGCGAGAGGAGATGAAGGGGCGATTCGGTAAATTCGTTCATCTGACGGTTATTACAAGCCCTAGGAAGACGATAGACCGGTTGCCACCGCACACGTGGTAAGCGACTTAGACGCGGGCCCACATCATCTCGGGAGCAAAACGTAGGGACATCAAGTCGCTGCTTTCTGAACCGTTCATTATGACACGTGTCGGGTATCGAGGTTTGCGTCAGAGCTCCGCGAAGCGTCGGATATTTCGCCGGAATATTCTCTCTCGTGCGGGACAGTGACGAAGTGGGAGGGCCCCAGCCTCAGAGCCCTATAAAGCCCGTTGGAATCTCTCCAACCTCATCGTCGCTGCCCTGCTGAAGCGTCTTTTCAGGATTTCCCGGTCTTTTTCCAGATTTTCTGAATTCCCGACTTTGTTGTCCGAGGAGTGATTTCCGTCAAGGGCGTTCATGGCTGCCGTTGCCGTCCAATCATCTGAGAAGCTCGCGAACCTTAAAACTGCAGTCGCGGGGCTCGGTCAGATCAGGTGAGCCCGCGCTTCACAGTCCCCCGCTTCTCTGCATTTTCCAGCTTCCGGTTACGTCCCTTCCTTGTTGAGAATTGTTTTAGATCTGATTGGAACTTGTTCTTGTTTGTTTCAGCGAGAGCGAGAAGTCAGGATTCTTAAGCCTCGTTTCACGTTATCTCAGGTGAAGTCTCGTTGTCGTTTTGGTTGTCGGGGGATTGGGAATTTGTTTTTCTCGGTGATGATGCTGATGCTTTTTCTGTCATAACCACATTGCTTCTTATCGGTTTATGCTTTCGATTGCCGGATAATGGATACATTTTTTGAAATGACCGCGTGCCGATTGTTTGCAGTGGCGAAGCACAGCACATCGAGTGGGAGAAGATCCAGACACCCACTGATGACGTGGTTGTCCCTTATGACAGCTTAGCACCTCTTGCTGATGGTAAATCTCGATCTGGATTCTGTATTTTCCTCTTTCGTTGGTCATAGTGATGAAAAGAATGTCACACCTCCTTCTAGCTGCTAATACATTCATCTGGTAGAGTCTTACTCGTACGGAGCATTACAAGGTTGCTAATCTGTTAAATATTTTGAGATGTTTGAGCCTTGAGGTTGACCCCAAACTGTGCATCATTGGTTTGTTTCAAATAGTTTGAGTTTAAGGTCATACCAACCACTAAAAGATTCAATCAACTTCCATCTACAAACAGCAGAGCTCTAGCTGGATGTCTGGATTTTACCTTTTTTACTGAGGCTGACTCTGTGGTGGGTTTGGATTGGTGGTGTATAGATGACATTCGATATGTCTTTGGGCAGAATCCGCTTAGTTGATCAACTCTTTCTTGTTTATCGCAAGACTGATTTTCCCCATCCAAGTTCCGCACCTTCAATTGCAACCTGCTGTTATAGGGGAATCTTTGTTTGAAGATGTTCATTGTTGAAAGCTAACGATACTAGTTATTGGGAACAAACAATGTGCAGGTCCTTCGGAAACCAAGAAGCTTCTAGATAAGCTTGTCGTTCTGAAACTTAATGGAGGCCTGGGGACTACCATGGGGTGCACCGGTCCCAAGTAAGCTTCCCTGGAACTTTCTTTTTTGATCGCCTTTGTCTTTCCTTGCACTTATCTTCTGCACCAGGCTCTGGTGTTCAGTTATGTTGCTTTTACGGCTTTTAACAGCACCCATGTAATCACTTTTTTTAAATTTTGCACGTATGCAGATCTGTGATTGAAGTGCGAAATGGACTAACCTTTCTTGATCTGATTGTTTTGCAAATTGAGGTAATGTGTGATCTTCATGAGTCGTGGTATACAGTTGTGCCGTTCTTGCTTTTTGACGGCATGAATTAACTTTTTTTTTGAAATAATACTTGAATGATTTCTGCTGATTCTTTGTTGCAGTCTTTGAATAACAAGTATGGATGCAATGTGCCCCTTGTTCTGATGAATTCCTTCAATACACATGATGACACACTAAAGGTGCTTAGCATTACCATTATGATATAGGTCATAGGTCGGAATCAATATGCTTCAGGTATATTTAGTTTTACTGGATTCAATAATTGAGTCTTCTTTGCAGATTGTGGAGAAATACACAAATGCCAACATTCAGATTCATACTTTCAATCAGGTATATCTTAACTTGAAGAATTTCTCTTTATGGCATCTCCTAGCTTGCAAAAATGAAACTTATTGGATGATGTTCTTTTCAGAGTCAATATCCTCGCCTTGTAGTGGAAGATTTTCTTCCATTGCCATGCAAAGGCCAAGCAGGCAAAGATGGATGGTATGGCTTCCAAAAGTTCAGCCTTTTCAGTTCTCTGCAGTGCATAAAATTTGAATGGTTGTGGAGGTTAAATAGAAGTATTAGACACAAATATAAAATTAAGACAATGCCATTGCAGCTATGATACTTTTCTTTCTTCCAATATATCTATCTTTACGAGGAAGTTAGAAAACATAAAAGAAAACAGCAGTTGGTCACACTTAAGACCTAAATGTTGCATTCGTTTTTCTTAGTAAGCCATCTAAGTGTTGAGTCAGATTTAGCTACTCCAGCATATATAAACTTACTGGAAAGAACTATTCCAATTTGCAATGCCCCAAGAATGGTATGTGATAGAGGGTTGATCTGTAGGACTATCTTCAGTCATCCTCCACTGGTCGTTTTAATTCTGGTGGGGAGCCATGTTGCTCTTTGTAAAGTCTGTCTGTATGGATATTAATTCTCTTTCGAGTATATCACTTGCGGTTATTTTGTTAATGATATTTTATGTTATTTATGTCATAAAGTAAAACTGAGCTTACATTTGTGTTTGTTAATTTCCTTTCCTTTACACTCGTATATAAGCATTATATGTTTAATAAGATTTTAATTCTTACTTTGAAATTTTTAAAATCCATATGTTTGGAGTTTATTGTATATTCTTTTGGTAGTTGACCTTTTATGTGTAAAGATAATGATATAAATATATTATAGAGTATACCCACGTTTTGGAATCCTTGTCATACACACTATGACATGCTTTTGCGGAACATTATTTTGTGTTTCATTGGGTTCCGTCTTTTCCTCCTGTTTCTAAAGTTGGTTTGAGTATGCTTCATTTGGGAGTAGAACCTTGATGTGCTGCAGCTCATATTTATGTTTTCTGTTCCTTTAAGAATAGAGAAACAGCAGCCTTGGTAAATTAAAATTCTGAAAAACAATGAGAAAAATAAAGGCAGAAAATCTAAAATCTTTTTATGGACTTGATGATTTCTGGCTTCAATACAAGAAGAACATCAAGATTTTGAGGCATATAAATGGTTGTCATTACTGGTCTGCTGGTTCCTTGTTGCTTGGTGTACTAGCAGTTCTCATGTGACAGAATTAATGGTTGCCATGACTGTTCTGTGAAATGGTTCTTTATTGCTGGATGACATGCCTTTTCAATGTAGTGGAGATCTACACTTATGCATTTTTCTATTTTTCTTTTTTCCTTTCCAAGTTCGTTTTAGGGGAATTTGAGGTAACTGGTTGAGATTGGTTTTTAGTCTGGTTCCCCTGGCATGATAGTGTATTCTTGTTTAGTTTGATCTTGTAAAATTTCCACACAATTAATTTTAAAATTTCACAAGCATTTGTCATGAAACTTCATGAAGGCTAAGGGATGGATGACTCTAATAGACCAAGTTCATGTTTCTGAGTTTGTTTTTGATACATTATGTCAGGTACCCTCCTGGCCATGGCGATGTTTTCCCCTCGTTGCTGAACAGCGGCAAGCTTGATACATTTTTGGCACAGGTATGCAGAGAACTTTCACTATGTCTACACTGCCAACAGTGAGAAATGTGGCCTGCATCATTCCACAACTCTAAGGCACATTTGTTTTGTTTTCATTCTCGTGTACCAGGGCAAGGAGTATGTCTTTGTTGCCAACTCTGATAACTTGGGAGCTGTTGTTGACTTAAGTATCCTAAGCTTGCATTATAACTTGCCCACCTGTTTTCTTTTATTTGGTTATTCATCACTTTCTTTTGATCAGCTTATATGTGCATATAAAAATCAAACTCTTGTTCACCTTGACAAATTATTACAGAGATCCTCAATCATTTGGTAAAGAACCAGAATGAGTACTGCATGGAGGTATCCACTAACAAGCATCATCCATCGTTTGCTCACTGTATGACTACATGTTTATCTTAACTCATGCTTTGAAATTGTAGGTGACCCCAAAAACCCTTGCTGATGTTAAAGGTGGTACACTTATTTCCTATGAGGGCAGGGTTCAGGTGTGCATTAGAAAACTTCCGGTTTTTCTTCCCCAGCATTCCTTTTGTTTTCTTATAATTTTTTGTTTGAATGCCTTTGTGCTATACCTGCACACAAGAAAAAGCCTGATGTTTGATATCAAGAAAATCATGAAGAGTCAGGAGCGGTCAATGGAATGCCAGTTGCCATTTGTTGACTGTTATTGGTAAAGGGTGCAGAACTGTTGTCAAAATAAAACTTGCATTGAAGTTGTACATTTTGTCTAGCAAATTAGGTCTGGACACAAGCATCATCGAAGGTCATGAAATCACAACCTTGGTCAATTAAAGTTTGCATTGTACACTTTGTCCAACAAATTCAGTCCGGAGATTATAAGCATTATACTTCTTTATGGCGATGCCAAACCTCTGGATGGGTATACATCTGAAAATTTTGATCTAAGTAGTCCATAAGATGCTACTTTGGCTTTGAATTCTTTTTTTTTTTCCATTTCTTGGTTGGAGGAAGAACTAGATCCAAAGTCTGACCACGTATTCTGCAAGATATAACAACTCAGGAATGGTCTCAACTAATCAGCAAGCAGGGACTAGGTTTCTGCTTGTCCGATATATATACATATATATATATATATATATATATATATATATATATATATATATATATATATATATATATATATCTATATATATATATATATATATATATATATTATATATATATATATATATATAATATATATATATATATATATATATATATATATATATATATTATATATATATATATATATATATATATATATATATATATATATATATATATATATATATATATATATATATATATATATATATATATATATATATATATATATATATATATATATATATATATATATATATATATATATATATATATGTTTATATGGGATTAGTCTAGCTTTGTCCTTATGCAAGGGAATTGGGTATGGCTACGTGACTAGTTATTCTTTGTTTCGTTACACAAATATCCTGGTGCAAGTAGTTGCTCAGGTTCTTTCATTCGAAAGATGGTTAACCTCGAAATGCTGGTTGTAGTCCCGTCGCAACCCATCATTTGAAAAATATGTGCATTTTGATGCTTTTTAGAGTTTCAGAGAGGATATCTTTTTTAGGGTTACCTTCTTGTCTAATTGAAAAGTTGCATCTCAACTATATACACTTGGTTAGCAGATTACTTATTAGTTAAGGATTATTTACTTTTTTCTGCGTACAGCAGACGCTGGTTTTCACTTGTATTTATTGTATGGTAGACATGTTTGTTGTATGATCGATATTTACATTTTATATGATGGCATTTTGCTTTATATGTCAATATGCCTCATTGTTTATATGATGATTTTCTTTGTTCCAGCTCTTGGAGATTGCTCAGGTCCCAGATGAACATGTAAGTTACTTTCTTATGGTTTAGCAAATGATTTCATCGATTTCTGATGACAAATTCTTGCATCGTATATTATGAAGATGCTGACAAAGTGGCTATCATTGGTTCAGGTCAACGAATTTAAGTCAATAACAAAGTTCAAAATCTTCAATACCAATAACCTGTATGTGATTCTTATTATAGATGTAATTTGTTTGCATCTCAAATCTGACTATTTTCTTTCTTGTAAGTGTTGATTTTTATTTTTTATGTTTTTGAAGATGGGTGAATCTGAAGGCAATTAAGCGACTTGTTGAAGCTGATGCACTTAAAATGGAAATCATTCCAAACCCTAAGGTCGGTTTTGGTACCTGCTACGGTCCAAAATTTTCTAGAACAGTTTTGTTCTATGCAACATTAGGGCATGAAGCGTTTATTGGTATGTGTCTGCAGGAGGTGGATGGAGTTAAAGTACTTCAGCTAGAAACAGCAGCTGGAGCAGCGATACGGGTATACACTATATGAATGAACTGTCTATTTATTTTTTTAAACTGCAGAGGCCTCTCTCCGCCTTTTTGGACTCTAAAACATCTCTCTTTTATTTTGAACAAAAGTTCTTTGATCGTGCAATTGGTGTCAATGTTCCAAGATCTCGGTTCCTTCCAGTGAAGGCAACATCAGATTTGCTACTTGTCCAGGTTATCCATGAATCTCTTTGAAGCTCCAAAACAATCTTCCTCCACTTCCTCCCCCCTTCCCCTCCTCTGTTTTTTCCGTATGTAGTTATTCACGCACTTCACTTTCTTGTAGTCGGATCTTTATACTGTGGTTGATGGCTTTGTGACTCGAAATGAGGCAAGAACAAATCCAGCAAATCCAACAATTGAGCTAGGGCCAGAATTTAAGAAGGTAATTAGTTTAGATTTTATGCCTCAACTGCATGCTGAACTTTTCCGTTTTCTTTTTTTTTTTTTGTCTAATATTCCGTTGTATTTTATACTTCAGGTTGGGAACTTTTTGAAAAGATTCAAAACCATTCCTAGCATCATTGAGCTTGATAGCTTAAAGGTGTCTGGTGATGTATGGTTTGGTGCTAACGTGGTAGTCAAGGTACTTTTTCCTCAAATGACATGACAGATGTTAGCTTTCCTGCGGTTAATATGCAATATCATATTCTTTCCCAGTCCATGAAAATTCGTTATGGAACATGTATTTTGCATCCTTGAATAGTACCATTAATTACTTCGCACAAGAATGTTGAACGATTAATAGGAGAGCAGAAATTATGGAAGTTTTTGATACTAAGGACTCAGAGAAGTATCTGAAGCCCTGAAGCAACTGAGAATGTCCAGATATGATTTAAGTTAAATTTTATGATACTTAACGAAGCTAAAACATTTCTGCCAATCAACCATAAACAAGTTTCCTCTTTGACCAAGCAACTAGAATGCAATTTAGAACATGGTTGATCAAGTGTCTTACTTGATATCGATCAACCCTGGATACATTAAAAATGTGAAGCTGCAGCTCTCTGTCTGTTTTAAGGTGGAATCAATGTGTTCTATGTATTGGAATTCTTGTCCCATACTGCTGAAATGACAACATTTGAACACAACTTATAATTTTCCTTGGAGTAATTGGTAAATACTAGACCATTTGGGTAAGGGACAAAGACCAGAAATCTTAAATTTGTGTTAAAAACGTTTTAAAAGAAAATGTGAACTTCTTAATATGTTAATATAAATACTAATTTAATCTAAATCATGTTGTAATTCGAGTTATTCTTGTAAAAAAATTGATCTTTCGAGTATCAAAATTTTGATGTTATAAGAGCTGTTCATTTTCTATTATTAAAAAAACATTATTAAAGTAAACAAATGACTTGACTTAATATATTCTTCTCATCAAATATCTTTTAAGATCATGTCTATAAGATTAGATTTAAAAAAGGAATATTTTAATAATTAATTTTTAATGGATCTGGGTTTTGTCTCTTACCCAAGTAGTCTGGTATTTACCAACTTCCTTTGTTCTTGTGAAGTTTGAGAATGATCTGTAACTTGGTCACCATCAGTTGCTGCCATTGGAGCTAAAGTGAGTGGCATGATACCACCGGCCCAATAGGACAACATTGACATCCAATCATGCTATTCTAATAGGGACAGCCTTTCTTTCTCCTATTGGCAATTGAGAATGTCAAGTCTGACTATTTTCTTGTGAACCGTGCAGGGAAATGTGAGCATCATTGCTGAAGGTGGGGAGAAACTGGAAATCCCTGATGGAGTGGTCATTGCCGATAAGGTAAGTTTACGTTTAGCATTAGCAGCTGAAAGGAACGTAACTGAAGCTCCAATTTTAATACACACACCTCTTGCAGGTCGTCAAGAGTCACGCCGACATCTGAAGAGTTTACGATGAGCAACTTTCTTCACTTCAGTCACATGCCTTGCGGTTTGCCATTCCATCTGTTTGGAGACTGATGATCTGCCTTTAGCATTGACCATCAGCCTTTAGCCTTGATCTATATCTACAAGACTTGTTATGATATAAAGAGACCGAGCCATATGAAATTTTGTTCAATAAAATTTTGACCTTAATGTCATTTAGTCTTGATGGGTTTTGCCTTCACCTGACATCCGTTTTTCTGTTCACCGTTTGGAAGTCAAACGAGTTTCCTTGAGAGTGCATTCTGGAACATGAGAATGAGGTTCGTAGCTGAATGAAATTGGTTAAGAAGCCGAATCTAACGAGATCAATTTATATCCTGGACTTATTTATGCATGGAAGGATACCTCACTGTCAATTAATACAAGCATACGGTCCTTCCCATATACATGAGCATACAACGTAACGAATTAATTATAACATATTATAATTGCTCGACCGAATTAACCACTCAAAGTCAAAGATAAAAACAAAAGAAGCGGAAACAACACGTCCGAACTGCATGAAGGACAAGTATGGCAGCAACTACTTTTTAACACTTGGTTAGAAGATAAAAAAGCTTGTTAACAACTGGAGAAATGATGATTAAAAAGCTGCATAGAAGGAAGAATATTGCGTGTCTGCACGTTACTGAGCTCAGCCAGCTTACTCGATCTGTTTGATTCGCGAGTAACATAATGAGCTGTCATAAACCCAATGTTGGTCAGGCGCTCTACCCGCCATCAAATGGCGTCATTTATATACAGAGTCTTGGGTTGGTCCAGATGCATGCATATATAAAACAATTCAACGTAATATAAAAGAAAAGGATGCACTCTTGCAGAACGATTCAGGCAATTTGTCGTCTTCATGCTTTAAATATCCACTCCTGACCGGGTCATGGTCCACTGGAATCTCTAAAATAAATGGCGCCCGCAGAATCATTTCTCTCTCTAAAAAAAAAAAAAAAACTCATTCCAGATCCAGATCACTTGCAACTCTTACCGTTCCTACCTGGTGGACCCGTAATCTGCGTACATAATGATTAATGGGAATAATCGAGTTGATTCGAGCTAAAGAGGTTCCTCACATAACTCGAACTCAACTCGATTAAATAAACGAGTCGGCTCGTCAACTCGAGCTCGACTCGTTTAACTAAATAAGCAGTTCGTTTAAACATACGAGCCGAGTTAAACGAGTCGAGTTCGAATAGCTCGACTCGTTGAACAGCCCTAATAATGGGATTGCTCGAACTGTTGGAAAGTCCACCTACGGGATATAGACTGAAGGATCATCATTCACGTGGTGAGTTGTTTAATGGGGCATTGCAATTGTTGAAGATCCATTACCTTGACTTTGGGCATTGATTTCCTCTTAGAATTTCAGGATGTGTAAATGTTTATTATATGACTGTTAAGGCAGGTGTCGACTGATTTTAACTAAACAAGAAAATGAATGATGGTGATGTTCGAAGTCGGCCAATTGCAAGTTCAAGTGTCTTTGTCTCTCCAGTCGCCTTTCTCATATTGGGACCATTCGGTCTCATTACTCGAGCTCCTGTAAATCGCATAAATGCCTCTCGTCGTGAGCTGATCGGTAGCTATACATCGCCTCGCTCGTCGTCGTAATTCTGCCGACAAAAAAGAAAATGTTTCTGTGAAGGAAAAGGAAAATGTCCAGGTACCTCTTCTTGGTCTTCTGTAGCTTTTTTTTGCCATTCATGCTCCAGCTTTTTCCTACTTGCTATGTGCACGAAAAATCGAATAGCTTCATTAAAATAAAGAAAAAAAATAAAAAATGTTTAAAATACTCATTATTTTTTAAAAAACTTCAAAACGTTCTGGATTTACATGTTACAAGTTTGGCATTTTTCAGAGTAAGGTTTTGCAAAAAAGTAAAGCAAAATTTTCTGAATATGAAAATTGTTGCCATGGAGATCTTTGTGAAAGAGGTTTAAGATAGTGATCCTGACCTCATGACATAAGAATAACATTTTAAACTCGACTTTTGTTATCTCATCCCTGCAGTCCCCCATCGTCTGCACCCAAAAACCGAGCATGAAAATACAAAAAATATTAGGAATAATGTAACATTTTGACATGGTCAACCTATCTGCGAAGTGTCTTTATGAAGAGAAGCCCTAAAAATGGGTTGACCATGGACTATTCTTTAGTCTTTATCAACTAGCTAGGGGGTGTGTATGTGTGAAAATGGATAGATACAGACCCTCATATGCTATGCTTGAGGAGAATTTTCTGAACCATGGACTTTAATTCATGGTTACTCTCTCTCTCTCTCTCCCGTTTCTGTGTGTGTTTGCTAGTGGACCAATTCAAGGAAATGCTTTACTCCTTCCAATCATTCCCTGACGCACACAACACGCACTAATTAATTAGCTCTCTCTATCTGTGAGTGTGTGTGTGTGTGGACCAGTGGACTGAGTCAAAGACTCAAAGCTCAAGCACTTGATCTAATGGCGATCCTTCTCCTATAAATTGAGCGGGTCAGGAGTGCCCTCTGATCATCCCACGGAAGGGAAAGAGGTCTAATCGAAACGATGGCAAGCGCATACGAGTGGATGGCTCCCCCCGCTGTTCGACACCCTGCCCACCCATGCAAACCCCTCTCCCTCGTTCAAATGCCGCCAACCCCTGATCTTGTCCGCTGCAATGCCTGCAGCTTTCCGATCAGTGGCTTCAGTTACAACTGCGGCTCTTACAACCTCCACCCTTACTGTGCAGGCATTTCCCTCCATCTCTACATTCAACATCCTCACCTCCCTGGCCCCCCTCACCTCGCCACCCTCATGTTCTTCCCTCCCTATCAGAATGGGCAATTCACCTGCAACATCTGCAGAAAATGGGGAGGTTCTCACTGGCTCTACCGTTGCACCGTCTGCAACGACTTCGACGCTCATCTAGGTACTCTCGCCTTTTACTGATCGACGTCTACCCACTTGTTTAATTTCAGAAGCAAATTGTTGAGCTATAGCTCCGAATTTGTTTTCGGGCCGCTGGATCTGCTTGACGTTAACTTCTTTATTTTCTGTCCTCCTTTGATAAATTAAAAGGTTGTGCGATGAATGCGGCGCAGCTTCAATTTCAAGTTCACCCTCAATATAACCCCCCAACGACTCCTGTAAGTTCATTTTTCCCTTCAGGAAGAAGGGAACATTCCTTCCTCTCTCTCTCTTGGTCACGAACTTAACGCAAAAGAAGCTCGGGTTACTTACAGTACAGGCTTCGTTTGCCATAGACACAGGCATCGAGCTTCTTTGGACATTGTCCGATGCATTCGTCGTCTAATACTCTAGTTCCTGAATTTATATTCTAATCGGTTGTTTGGCAGTAAAGATATATAGAGGTTGTTTCATGAGTCTCATGAATTTGAGGACAAATTGAAAAAGGTTCATGAAACACTAAAACACACTACATTCATGGCACACCAACAAAATATCCTCACAGCCAAATTACCCCCTACATATGTACTGGTCATCAAAGACATGCAAACTGTATTTTGCTTTCAATTTCAATGTCTCGTTTTCAATTTTATAACCATCACATTGCTGTCTGCCAGGTCTATCCACCTTATAATAGTGGTGGTGGTGGTAGTACCGCATACGCCTCAACTCCCTCATCCGATCCCGGGGTATGCATGCTTCTGATCTTGCATTTCTTTTCTACGCTCTCGCTCTGTTCTGGTCTCGATTACAACAAAAGGAACTACATGAACCTTATAGCTTCTGAATTCCATCTGTATGTAACGCTGACTGATCGAATTCACGTGCATTGCAGAAAAAATTCGGGAAGTGTATGTGGGCAGTCGTGCGGCTGGCAGATTTAGCCCTTGGTACTGGTGGTTTGATTGACCTTGGTTCCTCCCTCTTTAATAACATGGATTTGCTGTCTGGTGCCGGGAGTCTCCTGAGTTTCTGAACGGCACATGGAATATGCAGCACTCCACATCGAATACGTTCTACTGTGTTCTCCTCTCAATACTCGTTGAGAATTGGTGATATTTTAGCACATTGACTTCATTTAATTAATCTCTCTCTCTCTTTCTCTCTCTGTGTGCCAATGGACCAAGTCAAGAAGCTCTCTCTTCGTCGCTCTCCCTCCCTCCCTGCCTCCCTCTATCAAGAAGCCATGGAATGCATTTAGTACTGCTTTCAGTATTCTCATTCTGTGGCCCACAGCAGTGATTAGTTCTGATCTCTTTCTCTCTTTATATCTCAACCCAAGTCAACCCATAAGCTAACCTCTATTGCCTCTCGTATAATACCTGATCATCCCAACAACATACAAAGGCCTCAAATTCACACATCGAAATTCACGGCAAAATCCAGGGCATCAAACAGGTCGTCCTGATTCGCCTCGATGAGGGCATGTAAACTATTGTTCGAGCAGGCATGTAAACTATTGTTCGAGCACAGGAGTGCTCAGAAGGATGTTAGACGTTTCTTCCTTGCGTGCTAAGGGTTGTACAATAGAATGGCTCACTCTTCATGACAACAGTCAATTCAATCTAGAAAGTGGATTCCATCCGCGGAGCAGAAGTGTGTTGTGCCTGCGAACAAGAAACAGGATATGAGACATCCATTTTGAAACGGGTCTACTATTTGCATTAACATGAAAGTTACCTACGATGAAGTGTCACAGAAAACGAGTTTTTTTTGAAAAAAAAATGTTAAAAACAAGTATGGCCAAAAGTGGGGAGAAGACACATTTTTTTTTTTGTTATTGCCAAAACGAAAAAATGAGAAAAAAAAATGTCTTGTTCACGTCATTACCATTTTTCAGTTATTGGATTTATGTTTTCAAAATTTACAAATTTTATTTTTAGTTTTTTAACTTTTTAAAAATTTAGCAGGTAGAAATGTGTAGAAACACAGGTCTTTAGATCTATTTGGGCAATAATCTCCTGTTTTTTTAAGGTTGTGGAGTACATATCTAAATTAAAAGGTGTATCACTGCTATCGCTGATGCCTACACAACTTAAGACCCCAAACATAGAAAGAATGGGAGGCATTTGGGGAAGGCATTTGGGCCTTATTCCAAGTGGTCCGAATAAACCCCTCGGACACCCCAAATTACACGTACTTACATTTTAGCTGGCACTCCTCAAGAAAATCAGCAGATCTGCTTGTGTATCAGACTGTCAAAGATGACATATAAAAATCCTTATAGTTAATAGCATTAAGCATGAATTTTTTGAAATACATTAATTCTTCTTTTGTTAAAATTATGGATTCAACTTCTTCTTTTGTTACAATTATGGATTCAACCCGATTGCATACATAGTAGGCCTGGGCGTCGGGCCGGCCCTACTCCCGCCCTCCGTCCCCCGTTCTTCCTCTCCCTGAGTTCCTTCCCGTCTCCTTCTCTGCTCCCCGTCTCCCTCCCCCACCTCCTCGGTCGCCGTAGCCGGAGGGCGACGGGAGGTGGGGGGAAAGAGGGTCGAGGTCCGAGGAGGGGGTCCGGGAGAAAGGGGGTCGGGAGGGTGGGGGGAAAGGTGGTGCCGAAACCCGGGATATCAGGCCGGGTCGGGCCCGGACCAAGACTCAGGATATCGGGCTGGGCCCAGGCCGGGCTGAGCGTGCTGCCTGATTGATGCCAAAAACAAATTTAAGGTGAATCTGCCATCAAATATTGGGGCCATTTATAAAACAATTCTTCGTATATAAAAAAAAAAAAAGTTGCACTCTTGTAGAACGATTCAGGCAATCTATCGTCTTCATGCTCTAAATTTCCAGTCCAAATCGCATCATATACGGGCCACTGGAATCTTTAAAATAATCGATGGTGACGTTGAAAGTCGGGCAATTGCGAGTTCAAGTGTCTTGACTTTGGATGTTGATGTTCTTGAGTTTCAGAATATTTAAAAATGTATAACAATTCAGGTGCCAAGTTACTTTAATAAACAAGAAATGAATGACGGTGATGTTGGTAGTGGTGAGATATATCCAATGAATAGCCATATTAAAAACTTTTCATATCGTTCATTTTATTTCTTTGAAATGTCAAGCGATCGAGGAACTTCCGGCCACCTTTGGTGGCGGTGGTGGCCACGGACGCAGTACTGTTGCCGAAGTTGCTTCGCTCGAAATCATTAATTAAGAAAATTTCATTTGAAACGCTACTGAAATTTATTTTTTGTCATCCTCCCAGACTACTTTGCTTCGCATTTTTCTTTAAGGAGCCGGATTCTTGTGGATAATTGCTGAACAATGGCTTCAAACTAAACCGTACATCATTGATTTATTCTCAAGTATGAAGATCACCTTATGGGTATCTCCGCACTGCTCTTACATATTTCACCAGTTTTCTCAATAATCAGATTAAGACAGGTTCGTTTTTCAAACTGGGAAGATGTCTGGTTTTGATATTCTGAGTGGTAGCTCTCCACGGCAGGCAGTGTCTGCCGGCATCTGTTCTATTCTCCGATAGAGGCTCCCTCCCACTTCTTACTGAATATGCATAGAGAGAAGATACCTACAGTCTGCAGCCACGAGATCATATTCATGAGAACGTTCATCCGCCGAAGAGGGGACAGCGCACAGTCGCCCACAGACGATGAGAGAGAATCAGGGTACTTTTGTCATTTTGAAAAAGTCTACGTATTCCAACCACGAAGCAGTTCTTTGAGAATTTTATAGAAAGTTGTGCTTTTTTTTTTTAGTTTAAAACGTTGAACTGTGTTTTGTTATTGCAATCAAAGTTAAGCGTTTTTTTCTATTTAAAAAAAAAAAAATAGAAATCGCATTTAAAATTTAAATTTTATGATAGTTTAATTAACATACGGATGATTTCAGAATGGTTGGGCTTATAAAAAATCGAGAGGTTTTCCAGTTTAAACTTATGGCTTTGAGCCGTTCAGTGCAACTTCCAAGTTGATCAGTTTCAAACAGAACCACTGAAAATCAGCAATCTTGTAATGGATGGTTTCGAAGTTTTAATTAATTAAGGCCAAAGTCATCCATGTAAACCACAGATGTCAATCGAATTTTCTTTCTTAGGAATAAACAACAGAAATATTTTCCCAGCAGCAAGCAGAGAATTACCAAACCGATATAATAGATGTTTCCAGGTAACATGTAGACTCATGTCGTTAAATGAATGATTATCACAGGTCATGAAAGATGGTTAAATTATTCGCTTTAAAGGAGGAAATATATATTGTCACGCAATTATTTGTGAAAATTACATTGGTTACTCTCTCTCTTTCTCTCGCGTCTCTCTATGTGTTTGAGAGTGCCGATAAAAATGAAAATATATAGCAAAATTTGGGGACAAGAAGTCCCCTAAGTACATAAGCAAACCGCAGAAACGAAATATAAGAAAAGAATATACAAGTTAGTATCACAATAAAACGTAATAAGAGAGGTGAAGAGAGAGTGGACAATCGGAACAGTAGAGTCACCCAGCAGTAGACGAAGGACGGCGCCGTAGCCGAAGAGCAAAGTGAACATCCCCCTGCACACGGCGTGCCACAGACTCCGACGATGTGAAGATGTCCCTGAATACCCTGTTGTTGCACTCTTCCCAAATGCGCCACCAAGAAGAAATGAGCCATAACCTCCAAACACGACTCTATGTGTTTGAGAGTGGACTTATGCAAGGAAATGCCTTTACTCCTTCCAATCTCATTCCCTGACCCACAGAACAGGAACTAATTAATTGATTGGCTCTTTCTATCTCTCTCTCCCTCTATCTGTGTGCCTGCGTGTGGAGCAGCGGACAGAGTCAAGGTCAAGCATCTAATCTAATGGCGATCCATTTTCCATAAATTAAGCCAGTCAGAACTGCCCTCTGATCACCTCAAGGAAGGGAGAGAGGTCTTACCATTCACAGATATCGAAACCATGGCAAGCCCATATGAGTGGATGGCTCCCCCCGTTGTTCGACACCCTGCCTACCCATCCAAACCCCTCTCCCTCGTTCAAAGGCCGCCAACCCCTGATCATGTCCGCTGCAATGCCTGCAGTTTTCCCATCACTGGCTTTCGTTATAACTACGGCTCTTACAACCTCCACCCATACTGTGCAGCCATTTCCCCCCATCTCTACATTCAACATCCTCACCTCCCTGGCCCCCCTCACCTCGCCACCCTCATGTTCTTCCCTCCCTATCAGAATCGGCAATTCACCTGCAACATCTGCAGAAAATGGGGTGGCTCTCACTGGCTCTACCGTTGCACCGTCTGCCACGACTTCGACGCTCATCTAGGTACTCTCGCCTTTTCCTGATCGACGTCTACCCACTTGTTTGATTTCAGAAGCAAATTGTTGATCTAACAGCTCCTAATTTGTTTTCGGCCCGCTGGATCTGCTTGACGTTAACTTTTTAATTTCTGTCCTCCTTTGATAAATTAAAAGGTTGTGCGATCAATGCGGCGCAGCTTCAATTTCAAGTTCACCCTCAATATTACCTGCCAAGGAGTCCTGTAAGTTCATTTTTCCTTCAGGA
This sequence comes from Nymphaea thermarum, assembly GCA_011799765.1. Classification (NCBI taxonomy): domain Eukaryota; kingdom Viridiplantae; phylum Streptophyta; class Magnoliopsida; order Nymphaeales; family Nymphaeaceae; genus Nymphaea; species Nymphaea thermarum. The sequence goes on along the minus strand of JAANDH010000311.1, from coordinate 175,706 downwards.
AGAAGGGAACGTTCTTTTTTCTCTCTCTCTCTCTCTCTCTCTCTCTCTCTCTCTATCTCGGTCACCAACTTAACGCATGAAACCCATTCCCTGTTCATTGCTGTCTGTCAGGTCTATGCACCTTATAATAGTGCTGGTGGTGGTACCACATACGTCTCAACTCCCTCATCCGATCAGGGGGTATGCATGCTTCTGATCTTGCATTTCTTTTCTACTCTCTCTCTCTCTCTCTCTCTCTCTCTCTCTTATGGTCGAATTTCGATTACAACAAAAGAAATTACATTAACCATACAGCTTCTGGATTTCATCTATATGTAACGCTGACCGATTTAACGTGCATTGCAGAAAAAATTCGGGAAGTGTATGTGGGCTGTCACGCAGCTGGCAGATTTAGCCTTTGGTACTGGTGGTTTGATTAACCTTGGTTCCTCCCTCTTTGATAACCTGGATCTGCTGTCGGGCGCCGGGAGTTTCTTTGAGTTCTGACCAGCAGATGGAATATTCGGCGCTCCACAACGAATACGTTCTACAATTTCATTCGAGCCTGCACCAAGATTTTTGGGGCCTTTTCATGAGGTGTAACCTTAATCGACTACAATACTCTTTTGTTGGTTTATCTGTGTTCTCCTCTCAACACTTGTTGAGAGCTGGTAATATTTTTGTACATTGACTTCACTCAATTAATCTCTCTCTCTCTCTCTCTCTCTCTCTCTCTCTCTCTCTCTCTCTCTCTGCCAGTGGACCAAGTCAAGATGCTCTTTCAGAGACACACTCTCTCTCTCTCTTTCTCTGTGCCAATGGACCAAGTCAAGAAGCTCCCTCTTTCTCTTTCACTCTCCCCTTCTCTCCCTCTCTCTCTGTCAAGAAGCCATCGAATGCATTTAGTACTGCTTTCAGTATTCTCATTATGTGGCACATAGCAGAAATTAGCTCTGATCTTTTTCTCTTTCATTCCCTATCTCAACCAGCAGACCAAGTCAACCCAAAGCATCTATTGCCTCTCTTTTAATTCCCACTGATGATCCCAACAACAGACAGATGCCTTAAATTCACAGATCGAATTGTCGGCAAGCCTGAGACCAAATGGAAATCCGTAAAGGAGCAACAATATTTACGTATTTAACTATACATCCACGGATGGTCCTCCCAACGATAGCACTGCGTGGTACACTATAATGGATGAACTGAGTTTAATTACTCAAATGGCAGCATGCATTTTCCGATTCACAAAAGAAATGGGCCGCATATGTGATGCAGAAATCTAACTTGGGAGTCCATGTCTTCCAGGTCCTGATGAAACTGGCAGGAGACACCTACAGTTAATATCACGCAAGTGTGACAGCAAACATGACAACACCAAAAAATTGTTCAAAACAAGCCAGCCCAAGGAACAGGAAAAAGACACATTTTTTCTTTAATATCAACTAAAAAAAGAGGAAAAAAAAAACGTTTTGTTTACGTTTTTTACATTTTTCAGTTATTAGATTTATATTTTCACAATTTTCACATTTTACTTTTACTTTTTATTTTTGCTTTTCAAAAATTTGTTGAGATTTTGTCAAGAACGCAACTTTGTCACCACAATGGCGATAGTTGCAGAGCTGGTTGGCCATCATGGCGTTAAAGTACATCAATAAATTATATGAATGTATAGATAGAAACCGAAATGTCAACCCGGAAGAACTAGTTAAATAGATTTTAACAGACGGACGTCGTTGCTGTGGTTGGGTGTGATGGGCAGCAAGGGAGTAATTCAGAGATAGCTTCAGCTACATTAGTTGATGTCTAATATATATGTCTGCCCGTTTTGTGCTGGAAAATTTATGGGGTGTACAGTGTACTTGCTTCTTGGACCTAAAATTTTCAGCATCCCGTCTTCGTCTGACCACTGTTTTGTCTATTTTTGTAGGTCAATGATTCAAGTTTGAACAATATTGGTGGATGCATGTAAAAGATTTTGGGGAGATATTCACGTCATCAAAATGGGATGCACAAGCATTAAACCAATAAGATCAATTAATAAGGTCAAATCTTATATTCCAGTATAGCTAATGCGCATGAGGATTGCCGAATTTCATTGCATCAATTCTTGGGACGTTGAGCAAAAGTACCTCAATTATGACCAGTTGGTAGACGATGAGAGGTCCTTGAATATAAATGTTTTCAATCTCCACCATAGCCAACATGAACTCAAAACATAACTGTATCTAAGTGATCTATCTCAATTCATATGAAACCATGAAACTCATGGTAGTCAGTAATAGTTAAGAGGTGATTGTTTGCAAAAAAATGTTAATCAACATTCTGCGATCTTTTAATTTCTTTTAAAAGGCTCTCCCAATTTTCATTTTTATGCCGATCTCACTCCGGTCCTCTAAATGCAGGCAATCTACCTTATGAAGGGGCGGACGGAAGGTCTCTGGAGTTGAAGTGGAGAGTGTTGGTACTGACCGCAGATCGAATTCAGCACTGCCCATTGAGAAATTTCTGGGCTGCCAGCCGAGACCTTTCGGTGAAGCGTTTCATTTGGATTTGAAGGCTGTAGCAGTATGATGTGACCGCTTGATGATGTAGATAGGATTTCGTGAACAACACGGCAATTTTAATGCTTCTGAATTCTTGCTTCTGCAAGATTGAGTAGATCAATTCACCGGCAGGTTTCTAAGTTTTTGGATCATGAAAATCACCTGTAAAGTTTAGAACTTCTATGTGGTAATTAGTCTGCAGATCTTGCGCCTGACACTACTGAAAGTATACAGGCTTTGTTTGGACGATTACACTATTGGGCCAAAGTTTATCAATAGTTTGTTTAGATACTCTATCAACTTAAGCAAAAGAATCTCCCCCTTATGAATGAGACGGAAAACGTGAGACATGGACGCCTTGATGAAGCAACTTACATATACGAAAAAGAGAATCATTAGTTGGAAATAAATGAGATATAGAGAGTTTCACGTAGACTAAGCCCCTCAGTTTTTCTACAGAAATGGTGGGATGCATTTTCCGATCGATTCACAAAAGCGATGGGCCACATTTATGATCCATGACTTTAAGGTCCCGATCAAACGGGCAGGAGACAAGTCCAACCTTTATGAATTGCGTGGATAAAGGCATTTAGACTTTTCAAAGATACATAGAAATGCATCTCTCCACGTCTGGGACGTTATATCTTGCTTGAAACTCATTAGAGTTCAGAGAATTGTTTGTGAGGATCTGATGCTTTTCACTCTAAGAACCCCGAATGGCTTATTTTTTACGGCAGCATTCAAACTCAGTTTGAATAGAAAGGTGCGTCTCCATCTACTGGGTAGAAGTGTGTTTTGCCATCAACAGGAATAGCATATGAAATATTGGACTAATCTCAGCTCTCACATCTCTTAGTCTTCCGAATTGGATGGAAGGAAGGATATATGTATGCGGGCAGGATATGAGCACTCGTCAATCACCTATTAACTTGAGATGAAGTTGAACCGAACTTCAAGAATTTACCTTAATTTAAAAGCTTGCTCAATTATTAATTTCGTGCAAATTACATTGGTTTCTATCCCTATCTCGGCTCTCTCTGTGTTTGCCAGTGGACCAAGTCAACTGAAGCCAAATCCTCTCAACTAATTCGTGGAAATGCCTTTACTCCTTCCAATCTCTTTCCCTGATTCATAGAGCAGGCACTAATGAATTCAGTAGCTCTTTCTATCTCTCTTCGCGTTTGCGTGTGGACCAGCAGACAGAGTCAAGCTCAAGCATCTAATCTAATGGCGATGCATCTCCTATCAATTATAAGCAAGCGAGGAATCATCCCAGGGAAGGGGGAGATCGATCGAGACGATGGCGAACGCATATGCGTGGATGGCTCCCCACCTTGTTCAACACCCTGCCCACCCGCGCAGTGCCCTCTTCCTCTTTCAGCATCCGCCAACCCATCCTCCTGTCCGCTGCAATGCCTGTGATTTTCCCATCACTAGTGGCTTCCGCTACAACTGCGGCTCTTACAACCTCCACCCATACTGTGCGGGCATTGGCCCTCATCTCTACATTCAACACCCTCATCTTCTCCCCTCCCTATCCGAACAGGCAATTCACCTGCGACATCTGCAAGTATCCGGGTGGCTCTCACTGGCTCTACCGCTGCACCGACTGCCATGGCTTCGACGCTCATTTAGGTACTCTCTTCTTCAATTTCCTGATCGACGTCTACCCACTTGTTTAATTTCAGAAGCAAATTGTTGATCTAACATCTCCTAATTTGTTTTTGGCGAGCTGCATCTGCTTGACGTGAAGCTTTTTATTTTCTGTCATCCTTTGATGAATTAAAAGGTTGTGCGATCAAGGCTTCGCAGTTCCAGTTTCAACTTCACCCAGCTCCATATCGCCCGCCATTGACGCCTGTAAGTTCATTTTTCCTTTCAGGAAGAAGAGAACGTTCTTTTCTCTCTCTCTCGCGTTTGGTCACTCACTGAACGCTTGAAAACCATTCCTCGTTCTTTCTGGAGCTCGTGTTACGTGCAGCCTCCGTTTGCACATATACGCCACGGGCATCGACCTTCTATGGACATTCTCCGACGCATATGTCGACTATGCCTAAATATTCGTCCAATTTATATTTTTAATTTGACTCTCCAATTTGCTTCAAGATTCATGAAACACTAAGCAGATTATAAGAGTCTTGAAATTTTATGAATCTTCCGCAATGTTTCAGCAGCAGATTCACGCATTCACTTAGTGTATTTATAGTCGCACATATTCATAAGACATTCACTTGGAGTCTTTACAGTCAGACACCCTGCACCTAGTCATGAAACAGGCGACACATGCCACTCGAACTGTATTTTGCTTTCAATTTGAATGTCTCGTTTTCATTTTCATAGCGATCTCATTGCTTTCTGCCAGGTCTATCCACCTTATAACAGTGGTGGTGGTGGTGGCACCGCATACGCCTCAACTCCCTCATCCGATCGCTGGGTATGCATGCTTCTGATCTTGCGTTTCTTTTCTACTCTCTCTCTCTATTATGGTCGAATTTTGATTACAACAAAGCTGATTCGATGACCGAATCAAGAGAGCCATAATTCTCTCTATTTATTTAAAAAGTTACTATCTGGTGTTTTTTTAATTGATTTTTGATAGTTTTGACTGGTTCGCAACGGATTAAGCGGCCGGCTCTCCAAAGCTTGCCAATTAGATTCAGGAACCGATTTTAATAACACTGAGCGGTTTAACTTGCATCGCAGATAAAAATCGGGAACTGTAATTGGGTTGTGGGGCGGCTTGGAGGTCTGGGTACTGCAGCTAGCTTGATGAACATTGGTTCAACTCTCATTGAAACACTGAATCAGCTGTCGGGCGGCGGGAGTATCTTGAGTTTCTGAATAGCGGATGGAATATACAGCGATCCTCATCGACTAAGTTCCGAGTCCGTAGCCATATATGTATGGCCTTTTCATGATGTGTAACCTCTTTAAGACTTTCTCGTTGGTTTTGGTTTACTTGGCCTGTTGAATTTTATTAGAACTTTCAAGTTTGTTTGAATTTTTGCTTCTAAATAAATCCTATTAAACTATTTCAAATAAAACAAATTTAAAATTTCCATATGTACATACGTATCACGGAGCATAAAGGTTTTAGCACGGTTAAACAAGTGAAATTTAAAATATTTCAAATAAAGAAAATATTAGGTGACGGTTATTAATTCTGGAAATGATTTACTTGTTAGTATAAAGGTTTTAACACGGTTAAACAAGTGATTTACCTGTCTGTATAAACCTCAAGGTTAACCAAGCAACCTTAGTGGTAAGAATTTAATGTTATAAAAAAAAAGAGAGCTTTCTCTCTCTCTCTTTCTCTCTTTGATGGGTAGTGCAACCGGTTTGGTTGGATGGCGCCACGTCCTCAGTTCAATTCTTCAGAAGGTGCTATCTTGATGGCATTGATGGATCTTGAACTTAAGATTAGACCTAAATTCAAATCAGAAGGTGCTATCAGGTCTAGAACTCTCCCTGCCAGGCATGTATGTTTCCTGATTTGTTTTGATGGACAATGTTCAAACACAAGAAGATTTGAAGAAATGGGGTTTACAACTTACATCATATTACTCTCTTTGTCAGCAGCATGAAAAATCCACTCGACACTTGTTTTGGTACTGCAGCAAGTTTCAGCTTATCTTTCTTGCTACATGAAGAACTCCAGTGCTAAACTGTATCCACTGGATCCGTTGCTGGAAATTTATTATTTGGTGATTCATAGATCTAAAAAGCGGTGACTTCTCTGGAAGATATGGTTGTTTGTATTTTGCTGGTTGACTTGGATTATCCAAAGTGATATATATTCTGTTTAGGAATGCAACATACAATCATCCAGCCTTTCCATTCATGGTTCAAGCCGAGGTTTATCTCATCGTAAGAGCTAACCACCATCGTTATTTGATTAATTTGTTACTGTCTATTGTGTTTCCACTTAACGTCTGGTTTAAAGTTTGTTGTTCCCCTCTCAACACTCGTTGGGAGCCGGTGATATTTTTGCACATTGACTTCATTTAATTAAGTTCTCCCTTCTCTTTCTCTTTCTCTCTCTATGTGTGTGTATATATATATCAATGGACCAAATCAAGAAGCTCTCTCTTTCAATGGACCAAGTCAATTCCAGTACTTTCCTTTTGTATATATATATACACAAAAGGGAATTCTTTTTATGTACTATTCATTACTTTTCCGGTGAACCGCTGCTCGAAGTCATGATGTGCCCTGATAAGGCATTCATCGAATGGGTCATTCGGAAAACTAAGAGATGAGAGAGCGGAGATGAGCCCAATCTCGCACTGATGGCAAGGGATGGGAGAGCTTTCCTCCAACCGATCGTTACAACATCGCTGACAACTTTTAATCTGTGGATGATCTTATGATTCTGATCACTGCTCTTGTTCAAACACCTGCGTTTGAGAATCAAGGTTTTTGAATCTTATCTTGTTTGCCGTGAACGCAGAGAGAGCATGGATCGGTTGCTTACACATAGCTATTGTAGATGAAGCCTGAAGGCTATTCCATCCATCTAAACAGAGTGTTAAGTATGTAGCTGCTATCTCGGTTGGCGTCACAGGCGACGTTTGTTGTACTCTATATAGTCGCTGTTATGTTCTTGTGTATCCTTGTTCACGTCCATGCCGTTATCCCATTGGACTGAATTTCCGTGGTCATCTCGTCTCCCTTGCAGATGCACCTGATCATAAGAAAGGCCACAAACACATCAACTCTAAACCCTTTCCTTTCTATGTCCATCTGCTCTTCCTCCACCCTCCTCTGTGTCTCCCTCTCACCACCTCGCTCGATCTCTCTCCCCTCTGACCACGACGTAGTAGTAATGGTCAAGTGGATCTGAGATAAATTACTAAGAAAGTTATCTTTAAAAAAAAAAAGAAAAGCCAACTTTGATTTTCGTCATAATCCTTGGCTTGCTTCCATATTCCTTTATAGGAGCCTAGCTCTTCGGGGCACTCGCTGAACAAGGGTTTGAAACTAAAGCATACCGTCTTAAATCTGTTTGCTCCCCCAATTTTATATAAGAGGGTCGAATTACTGAATTTCATTCAGATTGACTGAACTTGCAATCTTAACAGAGCACACAGTAGATGAAATCTCTTATCTAACAGTCGCTTGTGAAAAATAACTCTGGCACCAAGAAACTAAAAAAAAAAAAACAACCTTGTTTTTTGTTTGCAGGCAAACGTAATTGTGTATCATCATCCATAACTACAATTTAACGTATTAGTGACTGAGTAGTGCCCCTCAGCCAGAACTGCTTGTGCATTAGACTAGATGACATACAAAAATCCTTATAGTTAATAGCGTTACGCATGAATTTTTTCTGAAATACATTAATTCTTCGTTTGTTGAAATTATGGATTCAACCCGATTGCATGCATACGTAGTCGATTGGTCAACTGGATATGGTCCGTGCTGCCTGATTGATGCCAAAAACAAATTTGAGGTGAATCTGATATCCAAACTGAGCATGGTCAAACTGCCCCCCAACTTACTTGGTTTGTTTTATTCGTGACTAACAAAATGGGCTGTTATAAACCCAGTTTTGGTCAGGCGCCCTTCCTGCCATCAAATACTGGGGCCATTTATAAAACAATTCTCCGTATATAAGAGAAAAGGTTGCACACTTGTAGAACGATTCAGGCAAAATCTATCGTCTTCATGCTCTAAATTTCCAGTCCGAATCGCATCATATAGGGGCCATTGGAATCTTTAAAATAATCGATGGTTATGTTGAAAGTCGGGCACTTGCGAGTTCAAGTGTCTTGACTTTGGATGGTGATGTTTTTGAGTTTCAGAATATTAAAACATGTAGAACAATTCAGGTGCCAAGTTATTTTAGTAAATAGGAAATGAATGACGGTGATGTCGGTAGTGGTGAGATTTTATCCGATGAATAGCCATATTGAAAACTTTTCATGCGGATCATTTGATTTCTTTGAAATGCCATGCGATCGAGGACCTTCCGCCTCCGGCCACCTTTAGTGGCGGTGGCAGCCACGGACGCAGTAGTGCTGCTGAAGTTGCTTCGATTGAAATCATTAATTAAGAAAATTTCATTTGAAACGCTACTTAAATTTATTTTTTCATCATACTTCCAGATTAATTTGCTTCGCATTTTTCTTTGCAGAAGCCGGATTCTTGTGGATAATTGCTGAACAAGGTCTTCAAACTAAACTGTACGCCATTAATTGATTTTTTTAATCCTGAGACACAACACATGGTAAATGTAATCTCTTACCTAACAACAGTTGCTAAGAAAACGACTCACAAAAAAAAGTTATCAGGTCGTCCAAATTAGTGGACTTACATTGTTGTCGTCCAAAAGAAAAAAATTCGAAAAACTTTAGAAAATAATTAATTAGAAGCCTGTAACTTTTGAATGCGATTCTCAAACAGCAGCTTCACGGACGGAAAAATGCTTTGGAAAATGGCAGTGTGCCCCTTTTCCGGCATCTCTCAAGTTACTTCGGCCATGGGTGTCATTCCTGGAGCTCCAATACATCGCATAAATGCCTCTCCCGTCGTCGTAATTCTGCAGACAAAAAGAAAAATGTGAAGGAAAATAAAATGTCAAGGTACCTCTTCTTGCCCTTCTTTAGCTTTTTTTGCCTTTTATTCTCGGCCTGTTTCCTCAGTAGCAGCAGGCTTTGAGAATGAAATTTATTCTCAAATGTCAAAATCACCTTATGGGTATCTCCGCACAAGACCTGGTTGGTCATCATGGCGTTCAAGTACATCAATAAATTATATGAATGTAGAGATAGAAACCAAAATATCGACCTGGAATAACTAGTTAAATAGATTTTAACAGACGGACGTCGTAGCAGTGGTTGGGTGTGATGGGCAGCAAGGGAGTAATTCAGAGACAGCATCAGCTACATAGTTGATGTCTAACTGTTTTGTGCTGCAAAATTTATGGGGTGTACTTGCTTCTTGGACCTGAAATTTTCAGCATCCCGTCTTCGTCTGACCACTGTTTCGTCTATTTTTGTAGGTCAATGATTCAAGTTTGAACAATATTGTTGGATGCATGTAAAAGATTTTGGGGAGATATTCATGTCAACAAAATGGGATGCAGAAGAATTGATCAATGAGATGAATTAATTAGGACAAATCTCATATTCCAGTATAGATAATGCGCATGAGAATTGCCAAATTTCATTGCATCAATTCTTCAGCTGGTAGACCATGAGGCGTCCTTGAACATAAATGTTTTCAATCTCCACCACATCCAACATGAACCCAAACAGAACTGTATCGAAGTGATCTATGTCAGTTCATACGAAACCATGAGAGTCATGGTAGTCAGTAATAATTAAGAGGTGATTGTTTGCAAAAAAACGACAATCAACATTCTGGATCTTTTCAATTTCCTTTAAAAGGCTCTCCCAATTTTCATTTTTATGCGGATCTCACTCCGGTCTTCCAAATGTAGGCAATCTACCTTATGGGCCACATTTATGATCCATCACTTTAAGGTCTCGATCAAACGGTTAGAAGACAAGTCCAACCTTCATGAATTGCGTGGATAAAGGCACTTAGACTTTTCAAAGATATATGGAAACGCATCTCTGGAATTCATTAGCTTCCAGGGAATTGTTTGTGAGGATCTGATCCCTTTCACTCTAAGAACCCCCAATGGCTTATTTTTATGGCAGCATTCAAACTCAGTTTGAATAGAAAGGTGAGCCTAAATCTACTGAATAGAAGTGTGTTTGCCTTCAACAGGAATAGCACATGAAATATTGGACTGGAAGGAAGAATATATTGATGCCTCCTCGTCCGCTTTTGTTCCGACGCCGGTTCGCCGTTTGATGGTTGTATTCGATCCCAGCGGTTTGAAATATCAGGCGATCTTCCCCACTTTTCTACATTTTACCTCTTTTTGTCATAAAACTTTGAAAATCGATCTCGCTGTATCCTCCCTCTATGTGTTTGCCAGAGGACCAAGTCAGCTCAACTGAAGCCAAATCCTCTCAAATAATTCAAGGAAATGCCTTTACTCCTTCCAATCTCTTTCCCTGACCCATAGAGCAGGCAAGGGAATGAGGGGGCGTTGGGACCTCATTCCAAATTGTAGGAATGAACGTCTTCATTCACCTGAATAAATGTGTACATAATTTTTAAGTGGCATTCCCAGAAGGAATAAGACGATGTGCTTGTGTTTTAGAAGATCGAAGCTGGCGGACAAAAAAAAAAATCCTTATAGTTAATAGTATAAACTATAAAGAATGAATTTTCTGAAATAAATTCCTCGTTTGTTCAAATTATGGATTCAACCCGATTGCATGCCTACATAGTCGATTGGTCTAGTGGATCTCGTTCGTAAGGCCTGGTTGATGCCAAAACAAATTTGCAGTGATTCTGAAATTCACGTTGAGCCTGGTCGAATCAAAGTTGATCAGCAAGGGCCTATCTCAAAATATTAGGTGACATTTAGTAATTCTGGTAATGATTTACTTATTAGTATACAGTTTTTGACACGGTTAAACAAAGTCATTTATTTTGTATGTATAAACCTCAAGGTTAACCAAGCAACCTTAGATTCCTGATTTGTTTTGATGGACAATGTTCCAACACGAGAAGATTTGAAGAAATGGGGTTTGCAACTTACATCATATTCCTCTCTTTGTCAGCAGAATGAAAAATCCACTCGTCACTTGTTTGCAGCAAGTTTCAGCCTTATCTTTCTTGCTACATAAAGAACTCCAGCACCAAACTGTATCCACTGGATCCGTTGCTGGAAATTTATTATTTGGTGATTCATAGATCTAAAAAGCGGTGACTTCTCTGGAAGATATGGTTGTTTGTATTTTGCTGGTTGACTTGGATTATCCAAAGTGATATATATTCTTTTTAGGAATGCAACATACAATCATTCTGCCCTTCCATCCATGGTTCAAACTGAAGTTTATCTCATCATGAGAGCTAATCACCATCATTATTTGATTAATTTGTTACTGGCTCCTGTGTTTCCACCCCTTTCAACACCCGTTCGGAGGCGGTGATATTTTTTGTACATTGACTTCATTTAATTAAGTTCTCTCTCTCTCGATATATATATATATATATATATATATATATATATATATATATATATATATATATATATAT
>JAANDH010000311.1:149530-163958 GCA_011799765.1 Nymphaea thermarum | reverse complement strand
CTCTCTCTCTCTCTCTCTCTCTCTTTCTCTCTCTCTCGGCGTGTGTGTGTGTATATATATATACACACACACCAGCAGACCAAGTGAAACCAAAGTATCAATTGCCCCTCTCATAATACCCTCATCCCAACAACAGACAAAGGCCGTAAATTCACAGATCGAAATGATGGCAAGCCCGAGAACAAATGGAAATCTGTAAATATCTGAAAAACCAGATATGGTTAAGTGTACATCCGATTCAAATACAATCAGTTTACAACCTTACGTTTCACGTGGCATCCCTCCATGATAGCCTTAGCCTCAGGGGAGAAGTAGAGTTGAATGAGAGATCTTTGGTTACTGCAGAAATCAGATTTAAAATTTGAATTTTATGATAGTTTAATTAAAAGTATGGATGATTTTAGAGTGGTTGGGTTTATCAAAAATTGAGAGGTTTACCTTTTAAACTTATGGATTTGAGCCTTTCGATGCAACCATTTTTTACAAATATCGTTGTCGTGAAAATATAGGTAAAGATTTTCATGGGTATTTCTTACTGAAGTTAATTTTCTCTAAAAAGTGTCAAAAAATATTCACGTTTTTTTTAAAATCAAAAAATTGTAAAATTCACAAAAAAAAATCCTAAAATATAAAAAGTCCCAAAATCTTGCAAAATGATCGCTGGCATTTTCTTGAGGTGAGATTTTCAAAACTTCGTGAGATTTTGTTGTTGTCTGCATTTTACCTATTTTTCTCATCAATCTTTGAAAATCTCACGATATCTACAGCAAAGCTTCCAAGTTTATCAGTTGTAGCAGATGGTCTGAACGTTTTAATTACTCAAGGGCGAAGTCATTCATGTTAACCCCACATGCTTAAAACACATAGCTCACAAAGCTCTTGTGATTGATCAATTACGAAACGTTAATAAATCTTCCTACAGTTCTTGTGATCGTTCAATTGTCAAATGTTATAAATCTTCCTACATTCTGTTTCAGAGTAGATGTCAACACGTTAAGATGCCAATGAAGGTAAATATAGCAAAAACCTTGAAAAAAAAGGGAAATCTAGGATTCTCTTGAAAAACATTTTATCTTCCAGTTGAACGCAGAAGCTACACTTTTTATGATGACAGACATTCTGAATTTACACCTTGCAAGTTTGGCGCATTTGACAATAAGATTTTGCAAATTAAAAAATAAAGCAAAATTATTTGACTATGAAAAATGTTGCCATCAAGATCTTTTCGAGAGGGATCGATGAGTGCGAATCTTGAGCTGTGAGGACATAAGAATTAACATTTAAAACTTCACTTTCGTCATCTCATTCCGCTGTCCCCCATTTTCTGCACCCAAATACTGAGCATGAAAATACGAAGATATTAGGAATAATTTAGCATTTTGACATGATATTAGTCCACAACAAGGTAACTTACAAATTCCACCTTCATATTTGCGAATTGATTTGATGAAAATAGGCCCTAAAAATGGATACCCTTCTTGGGTTTTATGATTATACGAGGGGAGAGTGTGATTGATCGTGTCAAACAGAGGCGGAGAGCTTTCACATTCTCCTCTATTAAGATTAACATATAACCTTCTCTAACTAAAATGAGATTTTAGGTCATTCAGTTACGGAAGGTAGAAATTTGAGTGGCAAACTATATATATATATATATATATATATATATATATATATAATACATGGTAAATGTAAGGTCTTATCTGTCACACAATGAAAGCAATTTTCATATCAAGGGACATTTGAAGTTGATAACCTGATATTTTCATATCTGTCTGTTTCTCGTGTATCGTCATCCACAATTACAATTTATCGTATTAGAGCTCCTTAGCCAGAAAATTAGTCCGACGTTGTTGTCCCAATTGCATCATGGCCTACTAAAATAACCGATCTCTCAATAATAAATGGAGCCTGCTGGATCGCTTGCAAGTTGCAACTACGTCTATGATCGTTTCCTTCTCTGTCTATATGATGAGATTGCTCAGAAATTTTAACAAGTGTTGAAAAGTCCAATCCACAGTATGTTTGGCCGGCAAGTCTTCTATTCATGGAGTTCTTTTTCCATAGCCTTCACGTAATGTCGTCAGTCGCTGGTTGCTCATTTTGGAGCAATAATTGGCTGAAGCACCATTTTTTCCTCAAAAGAATTTCTTCATAGAAAAAATTGCAGCTGTGAACTGACTCACTATATGGGCATTAACTAGCTATGGTTTATCAAAATTTGTTTCTTAGGAATGAACAGCATATAATATTTTTTCCAACAGAAAGCAGAGAATTAGTAGAACCAGATATAGATGTTTCCAGGTAACATGTAAGCTCTTGCTGCTAAGTGCATGAGAGTTCATCAATCACCTATTACTTTAAGATGAATTTGAAACGAATTTCAAGGATTTACGTTAATTTAAAAGCTTGCTCAATTATTTCGTGCAAATTAGATTGGTTGGCTCTCTCTGTGTTTTCCGGTGGACCAAGTCAACTGAAGCGATCCTCCCAACTAACTCATGGAAATGCCTTTACTCCTTCCAGTCTCTTTCCCTGACCCACGAAACATGCACTAATTAATTAGCTCTCTTTATATGTGTGTGTGTGTGGACCAGTGGACAGAGTCAAAGCTCAAGCACTTAATCTAATGGCGATCCTTCTCCTATAAATTGAGCTGGTCAGGAGTGCCCTCTGATCATCCCAAGGAAGGGAGAGAGGTCCAATCGAAACGATGGCATGCGCATATGAGTGGATGGCTCCCCCCGTTGTTCAACACCCTGCCTACCCATGCAAACCCCTCTCCCTCGTTCAAAGGCCGCCAACCCGTGATCCTGTCTCCCTCGTTCAAAGGTCGCCAACCTCTGATCCTGTCTGCTGCAACGCCTGCAGTTTTCCCATCACTGGCTTCCGTTACAACTACTGCTCTTACAACCTCCACCCTTACTGTGCGGGCATTTCCCCCCATCTCTACATTCAACATCCTCATGGCCCCCCTCACCTCGCCACCCTCATGTTCTTCCCTCCCTATCTGAGTGGGCAATTCACCTGCGACATCTGCAAAAAACTGGGTGGCTCTCACTGGCTCTACCGCTGCACCGTCTGCGATGACTTCGACGCTCATTTAGGTACTCGTCTTCAATTTCCTCATCGACGTCTAACCACTTGTTCAATTTCAGAAGCAAATTGTTGACCACTTGACGTTAAATTTTTATTTTATGTCCTCCTTTGATGAATTAAAAGGTTGTGCGATCAATGCGGCGCAGCTTCAGTTTCGACTGCACCCAGCTCAATATTGCCCGCCAATGACTCCTGTAAGTTCATTTTCCCTTTCAGGAAGAGGAGAACGTTCTTCTTCTCTCTCTCCCTCTCTTTTGGTCGCTAACTTAACGCATGAAAACTGTTCCCCGTTATTTCTGACAAAGCATGGAGCTCGGTTTTCGTGCAGGCTCCGTTTGACACATATACGCCACAGGCATCAAGCTTGTAATAACATTGTCCGATGCATATGTGGTCTATACCTAAATATTCCTCGAATTTATATTTATGAGGTCCTTTGGTAGCATGAACATACGAAGTACTGCCCATGGAAAAGATTCATAAAACACTAGATTCATTAGCCAAATAACCCCTTACACCCTGGTTATCAAACGCGCCAGCCGAACTGCATTTTGCTTTCAATTTGAATGTCTCCTTTTCATTTTTATAACGATCTCATTCTTGTCTGCCAGGTCGATGGACCTTATAATAGTGGTGGTGGTGGTGGTGGTACCGCATACGCCTCACCTCCCTCATCCGATCCCTGGGTATGCATGCTTCTGATTTTGCATTTCTTTTCTACTCTCTCGCTCTGTTATGGTCGAATTTGGATTACGACAAAGGGAATTTGATGAACCTTAGAGCTTCTGAATTTCATCTATATGTAACGCTGACCGATCGATTTAACGTGCACTGCAGAAAAAAATCGGCAAGTGTATGTGGGCTGCCTTGCGTTTGTCTGATTTAGCCTTTGGTACTGGTGGTTTGATTAACCTTGGTTCCTCCCTCTTTGATACCATGGATCATCTGTTGGGAGACTCTTGAATTTCTGAACAGCACCACATAGACTACGTTCTACAGCTTCATTCGAGTCTGCAGCAATATGTATGTGGCCGTTTCATGATGTGTAACCTAAATAAACTATTAAGACGCTTTTTCGGTTTAGTTTACTTGGCTGTGTACGTGTTTGAATTTTATTTGAACTTCAATGTTTGTTTGGATTTTTGCTTCTAAAAAATCCTATTGAAATATTCCAAATAAAACAACTCGCCAGCCAAATTTAAAATTTCTAAATTATAAATATCAAAATTGTTATGCAATTACGTGTACTACATATGGCCATATCGATAACCGGTCAAGTGAGGGGCATGTAGTAAGTCAGGTCTCTCGTTAGATTCTGATAGGTGGTATGTTCTTGGGTGTTAAGGTGATTGGAGGTGGGATGTAATTAGGGTGCACCACTGCCATCGATGCAGCTTAGGACCCCGAAGGCAAGGAAAGAAGAATTGGGAGGAGGTGGAGCGGTTGCGTTTGAACCTCATTTTGAGTGGTAGGGATGAACCTCCGTGCTCACCTAAAGGCACTCTTCAAACGAATCAGTAGATATGATTGTGAATTAGACTATCGAAACTGGCACGTAGAACTCACTATAAAGCATGGATTTTCTGAAATAAATTGTCATTTGTTCAAATTATGGGTTCAACCCGATTGCATGCCTACAGAATCGATTGGTCGACTGGATATGGTCCGTGCGCCCTGCTTGATGCCAAAAACAAATTTGCGGTGACTCTGAAATTCAGATTGAGCATAGCCGAATCTGAATTCATGAGCGAGGGTCTAACTTAACATATTAGGTCACGTTTATTCATTCTGGAAATTCACTCAACAGAAAAAGTTTTTCCAACATTGTTTTTTCTTTTTTTTTAGTAAGCAGTTCAAAAAAGAAGAGTAAAAATTATATTTTAAACCAGACAGTCAATAATTTCGATTGAAAAACACAAAGTCAATTTGAATGGAAGCATTAATTCCCTAAACAAATTTCAAGAAAATTAGTGAACAATCGAGGGGATTGAACAAAACAAGCTCTCTCTCTCTCTCTCTCTCTCTCTCACTATTAATGAAAGCAAGTGCAGTCTAGTCATGTTCAATGCAGACACAGATATGCAACGTGTAACAACGACTGTTTTCAATAGCACACTTCATACTTTGCCCTTCACTTTCTTGGGTCTCCCTTTGCAAGCGAGAAGAACCAAATGTTCAGATTAGCAGTCAATGGTGGATAAAATGAAAAGCAAAACGTTCAATTGGACAGGGAAATATCTTGGGTCTCCCTTTGCAAGCGAGAAGAACCAAATGTTCAGATTAGCAGTCAATGGTGGATAAAATGAAAAGCAAAACGTTCAATTGGACAGGGAAATACTCATCTATGGTAGGTGGGCTGACACTGATTCATCATGTGCTTTCCACAATTCCTCTACAAATAGCCTCACTTTTATCAATTCCCATCAAGATCTACAAGAACATTTCTTCAATTCTTCTGGAACGACCTAATGCAACTCAATTTCAGAATCAAGAAAGAGAAATAGGGTTACTGCGCTTACTCTAGCAGTACCCTTGGGCAAAGGATGACTCAAAAGATGCAATCCGACTCCCACTTTTCTGCTTTATTGAGAGATGAATGCGATAGAGTAATCGCGCCATCTCAAAATGGGATTATTCTACCTCCCCTTGAGAGCATCACAATCGTTTTTAGCATGGATGTCACTTCAGACTCAATTTCAACAAGGCCCTAACTCATTCCATAACATGATCAACTCTTTCACATGGATGGAGGAAAATCGAAGCAATTTTTACATCTCTCATGTCTATCTTACACTCGTGCCTGCCATGCCAAGTATGTTTTCTAAGCAATTGCTATGCAGACCAGAACCGCCGTCCAGAGTTTGGTTATATGTCTGGTTTGTTTTGGTGGACAATGTTCAAACACAAGAAGATTTGAAGAAATGGGGTTTATAACTTGCATCTAATTGCCCTCTCTGTCCACAAGATAAGAAATTCACTCCTCATTTGTTTTGGTAGTGCAGCAAGTTTGAGCAAATCTTTCTTGCTACGTGGAGAACTCTAGCACCAATAGTATCTACTGGGTCCGTTGCTGAAAATTTATTATTTGGTGCAAAGCATATTGATAGATCTAAAAGGTGGAGACTTCTCTAGAAGACCTGGCTGTTTGTATTTTGGTGGTCGATTTGGATTGTCAAAAATGATATTCTTTTTTGGACCGCGACATACAATCATTCAGCCCTTGCATCCATGGTTTAAACTGGGGTTTATCTCACCAGAAGAGCTATCCACCACCAGTATTTGATGAATTTGTTACTGCCTTGTATTGTTTCCACTTAACTTCTGATTTAAAATTTGTTGTTGTTCCTCTTCCAACACTCGTCGGGGGCTGGTGATACTTGTGTGTGTGTGTGTGAGAGAGAGAGAGAGAGAGAGTTTGTGCTAATGGACCAAGTCAAGAAGCTCTCTCCTTCTCTTTCTCCCCCTCTTTATCATGAAGCCATGGAATGCATTTAGTACTGCTTTCAGTATTCTCATCCTGTGGACCATCCCAACAACAGACAAAGGCCTTAAATTCACAGATCGAAATGATGGCAAGCCTGAGAAAGAAGAAATGGAAAGCCGTAAAGGGGCAATGATATTTACGTCCTCGGGATTTAACTATACATCCACGATGGTGGCATGCATTTTCCGACTCACAAAGGCAATGTGGCTCATATATAATCCAGAAAACTAACTTGAGAGTCCATGGCTTCCAGGTCCCGATCAAACTGGGAGGAGACACTGACATGAATTGCCTCGAGGATGGATTATTCGATCACAGAAGGATTTTCGACGTTTCTTCCATCCGCGCTAGGGACTCTACATAGAATGGCTCATTCTTCATGACAACAGGGTTTCATCCACTGTGCAGGAGTGTATTGTGCTTGCGAACAGGAACAAGATACAAGACATCTATCTTTGAACGACTTAATATGGGTCAACTATTTGCATTAACATGAAAAATTCCTAGAGTTGGGATTAGAGTTGTCACAGAAAACGAGTTTTAGATGATGTCGTTGCTGTGGTTAAATAGATTTTTAAATAAATTATTCAGCATCAGATATCGTCTGCCCCGCCTCTGTCTGATCGCTGTTTTGTCTAGTTTTTTGTGGGTCACAATTTCAGCACAATGAAAGATTCAAAGTTCATTTGAAGGATATTATGTAAAGGAGTTTGGGGAGATGTTCACCTTATCAAAAAGGGAGGCGCAAGCTTTTATCTATAAGAAATATAAGGTCAAATCTCACATTCCAGCATAGCTAAAACGCTTTACGTCAAGATTGCCAAACTTCATTGCATCAATTGTTGGGAGGTTGAGCAAAAGGACCTCAATTATGGGCAGTTGGTGGACCATAAAGGCTTCCTTGAACATAAATGTTTGGAGGGAGAGCCCAAATAATTTTTGTCAAATTGACTGAAACGAAAACTGGGCGGAGAACATTAATTTTTTGTGGTGGAGCTCGATCATATGTGCCCAAATTGGTGGGGGAATGTATGTATGTATGTATGTATATATTAGCTTTCAATTACATATGGTTGAGACTTTGCAGTTAGATAGCCAACATGAACCCAAAACGGAATTGGATCTAAGGGAATTAAATCCATTAATATGAAACCATGAGACTCATATATGGTAGTCAATAATAGTTAAAAGGTGATTTTTCTTTTTTTTGCGTAAAAACGATAACAATATTCGGCGATCTTTTATCTTCTTATAAAAGTCTCTTCCCATTTTCATTTTTATGCCGATCTCACTCCCGCCTTCTAAATGCAGGGTATTGAAGATAACGCTCATATTGAAGATAACGCTCGAGGCGACACTGTTGCCGCTTCTGTTGATCAAAAGATTAGGAAAGAAAATCAAAGGTGTAATCAACAATATCATCAAAATATTGATGCCAATCAAGATCCTAAAAATCAGGAAATGAATGAGCCATGTATTCCTTTAAGTGTCAATGGAAGTTCTCACACAAACGATTGAGGCGTGTGAGAGAGAAGCTTTTTGTTCCTGGATGTAGACTCGATCCTGAGTCGAACCACGTTAAAATTCTCTGTGTCCTTGGGCATTAGATGGTACACCACGTGCCTCATTGGCGCCCTCATCATCGTCTCACTTGGTATATATGGTTCTCGTCCTACCTTTCTCCCCTTCTCTTATCTCTGTTATATGTAGTAGATTCTAACAAAAATGAACTGCATGGACTACATATGGCTTTAGATTTTAACATGCTTTTTCCAATTATAAAGAAATATAGACGCTGGCCAGTGTTGTTGCCTTGGATAGCTTATAACTCCTTCTTAAGAGGATTGAAGTTGCACTCATCAACGAAGAGCCATTACTATTCACTCTCAATCTATTATTTTCAAATATCACATTTGGCGAAGAAGTCTAAATATTCAGGCTTGAAGTTGGATAGCTAGGATGGACTGAAAAGGGAATTGGATGTGAGGAATTCAAGCCTACTATAAAACCATGAGAATGGCTAATAGCTATTAAAAATGTGCTTTTGCATAAAAATGATAATTAATATACGATCTTTCAATTTTTCACAAGTACACGGATCTTTGGTATTTTTTTTGCTCCGAAGATCTCTCTATCCCCATTTTCATTTTTATAACATAATGTGTTATGTGTAAATGCATTGCTCTCCACCTCATAATAGTGGTAGCAGACAAGCCCATGGGTCCTCATCCTCATCCCGCTGGGTATGGCTCTCATCCGACATTTCTTTTCCCTTCTCTTATTCTCTCCATCTTTCTCGTACATTCAATCCAATCCACTCTTTAAAATATTTGCCTTTTTTTATATATTCATATAACTTAAATTCAAACTTGGATTTGAATATAAATGAAGAAAAGTCATATCTAAATCTGAATCCAAAATCCGATTTTACAACTATGTATCTTATCAAATATTTACCTATTGAATTTGAATCTCACTTCTTAAATCTGAATCCGTCTGATTTCTTAATCAAATATTAAATTTTTTTCATATCAGATGTTTTGAAAAGTGTCCCATTAAATATCTGATTCAAGTTGGATAAATTGATATCCATAGTCTTTCTTCCTAATGGCTGGAAAAATCCTCTGCCACATTTTACGGCCAGGTCTCCTGCCATATACAGATTAAATGTGAAAAAAAAAAAAACTTATGAAGTTTGTTATCATAGATTAAATTTTCGAAGCTATATATTAACGTGTAGGCAATTACTAGGAGACACGGCCCCGCTTCATATTTTACTTGGAAAATAAAATTTACTCGTTACAATTTTATAAGAAAATATTTTGGCAATAATAATAATAATAATAATAATAATGATAATAATAATGAGCCCCGGCCTTGTGGCAATCGGTCCCTACAACATTTGGCCCCCCAAGAGGAAAATCGTGGCTCCGCTATATATAATTATAAACATGAGGTTTGAACTCATGTTGCTTAGGGCCAGGTGCTCCAAGAAATGCAGTACGACTCCAATCTTCTTGCTTGCTAAAGATCGATTAATTTTGAGAAATTGTATGATTCCATGGAGGGGTGCTTGTTCCTGTCAATATTAGTGGAAATTAACAGGAAAATTTGTTTAATTGCTAACAGCAATGCCATCTCCCTCCCCCATCTATATCTATATATATATATATATGGCAGCAATCAATTAGAAATGCAACGTTTAATTTAGTTTCATAAATGACTAAAAAATAAGAACAATAAGGAATGAAGCCTTCAATTGGCCTTATGACAAAGAAAGACAAGATATCAGCTAGGAAAAGAAAGAAGGCGGAGGAAGTAGGAATGGGTCCATCAGACTAAGCGTTCCAATTGATTTGTCATTCATGACTACTCATTAAATCTTCTCCCAGACCGCGTAATCCTTCCCAGCAGCAGCCATACGGAACCCTGGAGGAATGAGACCGCCGGCGTCATACCTGGATCCGATCTTCGTAATCACCCTTCCATCAATCTTAGCCACATACAGATCCTTCTCTGCACCCAATATTTCCACGGTGCTTCCCGCCTTGATCCCATTCTTTTCCCTTATCCCCGCAAGCCACTTAATCTCTTTCCCCAATCCCCAATCAAAGTAGTGATCATAGAACTGCAAAAACCAAAAGAAAAAAATACACATATAGATGTAAGAATGCATAATTAAGACGATTCTTTACCTTCCCGGTGAACCGCTGCCCGGAAAAAGAGTTTCCAGCCTGAGCGGAGAAGTGCTGGAAAGTGAGAACAGAAGAAGTAAGGCTACTTACGATTGAAGGTATGCCAGGATGCGTGAGGATGTACGCGTATCCCTGCATGACTTTGTCCCCTGGGAACGGCCAGTAGTTTTGGGTCGACCCCGTGTCGTGGTTGTCTATGAAAGTCACCGCCTTCTCCGGCGAGATCCCAATCAGTCCCGACGGCCTTCCCTGTGAATCCTTCAACCGCCACAGCTCGTCTTTGACGGCAGATTGCAGCACTCCCTTGGTGGTGAAGTCGAACGCCGTTGCGACTCCACCCGCACCTCGCACCCAATTGTCCAGCTCCCTTCGGTGTGCTTCCGGGCCTTGAACTGGATCCGAGCCCAGGGAGCTCCAAACCTCGCCCACCACGAACTCCGGATGCGCTCGCTGGATGTAGCCTCTCGTCACATCCGTGGAGTATCCCTTGGCGAAGTCGAGGCGCCACCCGTCAAAGCCGACGTCGGTCTTGAGCCAGGTGAGCCAGTCGGTCAGCTCCTTCTGCACCCTCTGGTTCAGGTGGTCGATGTCTGGGGCGGGGCCGTAGCTATCTCCGGTGTCATAGTTGCCGGAACCGTCGGAGTACTGGGTGTCGTCCTTACAGATGGACCAGGCACCCCAGTCCAGGCTGCCGTCGCCCTTCCCTCCCTCGAACGCTGCCCAAATTCCTCGCCCGTCCTTCTTCGCTGCCGTCCGGTGGTTGATCACCACGTCCGCTAGGCACTTTACGTTTGATGCATGGAAAGCCTTTATCAGGTCCCTCAGGTCCGCCTCGCTCCCATACTTTGATGAATCGAGGTCGTAATATCTCCCCGGCAAGTAACCTGCTTGACCACAAAGCGCAACAGAGACGAGTTTTAAATTTCTTCATGATCTCAAACACGATGTTTGGTAAACGATATCGCCATGAAACTAATCAGGCCATGGAGGAATGTATGCTTGGCTCACCTTCAGGAGAAGCCGACTGCGAAGGAGGAGGAAGCCAAACATGGGTGACGCGTGCTTCTCCTATCTGAGGCACCAAATTCTTGAGAACACGATACCATCCTTGGGTGTTCTTGGAAGATTGCCAATTGAAACCCTATAGAGAAGTTAAAAAGAAGACATTTAAGTATTGAAACAGTCCAAGGCAATGTAGCCCATTACAGCATTAAGAAAGACCAACTATGAAGAAGATATATATGTGTGTATCTACATAAGCTTTATTGCTTATTAAGCTCAACCTGTGGCATTGTTCCTACCTGAAAGAGAAGCTGGGCATGAGAAAACTGGGAGAAGGGAAGCAAGAAAAGAAAGAGAACGGGCAAGATGAAAGCGACCAAGTGTGCCCCGCTATGGGAAGCCATTGAAGAGGAATAAGGGAGTAAGCTATTGAGCAGCTCTGATCTGCCCTTCCTGGCCTCCCTTCATGGGGCTTTTATAGCAATGCAGCATTCAATGCTCTAACGATAAAGAAATCGCAGATAGAGATCATAGAGATAGGGAAAGCAGAAAAAGCGAAAATCAGAAAACAGAAAAGGCCCTTAACCAGACAAGGTTACCTGCATTGGAGGTGCGGCGGGCAGCAGAACAGGGGCGAGTAGGAGTAGGTTTGGCATGGTTTAGCTGCCATTATCGCACACAAAAAGTGGGACGTCATGCCGGGCCCCAGAGGTGCTGGACTTAGCTTAACCGCTTCGATCGAATACAACTGCGAATCGGCGTTGAAGCAAAACTGGATGAGAGAAAGTGAGATGAGCCCAATCTTACACTAAAGGCAGGAGACGAGAGAGCCTTACCTCCAAATTTACTACGCCATCGCCGGAAATTTATCTGTGGGTCATCTGATCACTGCTCTTGCTTTAACACCCACTTTTGGGAATCGACGCTTTTGAAGCTTATCTTGTTTGCCATTAATGCTAAGAGGGCATCGGTTACTTGTATAAGATAAGGTCGACTTACAGGTAGATGGCCAAGGCTCTTTCTGTCGTTCATCAACTTTAGTATGAGGCGGCGGCTATCTCGGTTGGCCTAATAGCCGATGTTTGTTATGCTACTATATACGTCGCCACCTATATCAATTCAAACGGGGTCAGCCGGTCAGGATTCCTGTTGTTCTTTTGTCTTATCGGTCACGTTCATGCCGTTAGCCCATTGGACTGGATTTCCATGGTCATCTCATCTCCCTCGCAGATGCACCTGATCATGAGAAAGGTCGACAAACACAACTCTAAGCCCTTCCCTCTCTCTGTCCCTCTGCTCTTCCCCCTCTCTCTTTCTGTTTCTCCCCTTCTCCCCACGTCGCCCGATCTCTCTTCCCCATCTCTCCTCTTTCCTCCTTTCTCTCCCCATCTCTTCCTTAGAGTTCTTTTCTCTTGTATTTGTAGGAATCTGCGAACCAGGTTAAGAGCATACCAAGTTTAGGTTCCAAAGTATGAATCTTGGGACCTGTCCTAATTAGGATTGTTCCAGTGTATCGTAAGCACGCCTCCTTCGTTTCCCTACTCACTCATTTCCAGTATGGTATGCATCATCGGGCCCGAAATGAGGCGTCATTGGAAACCTAATATCCAACTCAATTTCCATTGTGATAAGCTGCACAGTGTTGAAGTAACTCGCTCAAGTAATAATGGCGCTCATCCCTTTCTTTCCCCATTGATTCTCTGTAACGTTCGATACATTCAATTGCTTTTCTTAGTATTCCCTTCTACTTCGGTTCCTATTGGAGGAATTTTTTTGTCTTTTCTTGGCAACATTTGGCATACACAAAAAGGAGCTTTTCTGCATGTTTGTAGCTTTTTTATCTGGATGGATTGACAGGGAAAACGTTC
This sequence comes from Nymphaea thermarum, assembly GCA_011799765.1. Classification (NCBI taxonomy): domain Eukaryota; kingdom Viridiplantae; phylum Streptophyta; class Magnoliopsida; order Nymphaeales; family Nymphaeaceae; genus Nymphaea; species Nymphaea thermarum. The sequence goes on along the minus strand of JAANDH010000311.1, from coordinate 150,810 downwards.
ATAACGTAAGCAGAATGTGATGCTTTTCCAATAAAAATATATCTCATTCTTTCGAAACCAAATAAATGCTCTTATAATAAAGTACCCTTTTTACCTACTGCGACATTGCTGTAATATACAGCAAGCAAAGACAAATCATAAAACTTTTCCAGCAGCAGACAAGATTTTGAAAAGAAAAAACATATCGTACATCTGACTGATACACATCTGTTAAGTTCCATTCACATGTTGTCCATGATTTCCTCCATGACCTCGGACACCGCTTCCTTAACAAACTTCTCTGCTTCCTTCTCTGCTCGTGAGTCCTTGCTTCCTTTCTTCTTTTTCTACAACACCAGTTGAGCAGCCATTGTGATCTCATGCAATTAGAAAAGAGTACTCGTAAGACGGCAAACAGGTTCTTATTAAGAAACTAAACTCACCGAACTCTTCCCTGAAGACTTTGAGCTTTCCTTGAGCGCGCATTCTGCAACATAAGAACGAGCTCAATGAATTTTCCTGAGAAGCCAGATTTCAATCACTTTCAACATTTCGTCCCCTCGATTTATTCAACGTTTAAATGCGATATTAAATACGATGAAAGAAAATATGAATTCACGAATCGATCAAAGCACGTATGTCAGTCTCTTTGTCGCTCACCTGTGTGCAGCTCGAACCCGCACGGCTTACGCCTGTAGTACCATTGCTTGCGGCCGTGCCTGACGCAGAGGTCGCAGATGAAGCCCAGCCCTCCGTAGGCCGTCTTGGTGGCAAGTGTTAGCAAAAGGAATGACCTGCCTGCACGACCTCTTCTTGTGCTCCTGTGAATGACACAACACAAAAACACAACACACTAATCGAACACTTGTTTCTACAAGTGATCACAAAGGCATGACACGTGATAAGAGCACACAACACTAAAAATTTGAAGCACACTTGAAATGCTTTCTCTCACACGTTTTGGCCAACCCAAAGGGCCATATTTATACATGTAAGAAAAAACTGAAAAATAAATGACATTGACTCTTGGTAACTCCACTATGGTCATTATGGACATATTAAAAACAAAAAACTGAAAATGGCATATTAAAAACAAAAAAATTGAAAATTAAAATAGGCAGGGTGAAGGGGTTGTATTAATTTTGCATTAACTTTCATCACTCCCCCTTAATGCAAAGTCTGAAACACCAAGGTGAGATCGAAACTTCATAAATTTTGGGTATGAAAGTGCTTTTGTAAACCCATCCGCAACTTGCTCATTGGTTGAGCAATACTTCAATACAATTTGACCTTTACCAACA
>JAANDH010000311.1:77609-147636 GCA_011799765.1 Nymphaea thermarum | reverse complement strand
TGAAAAGCTTGTTCAACACTTTTTTCAGTTGACCTGTTCATTCTTTGTTCATGGGCTAAAAGAGAACCCAATAATTCATTAGCAGAGTATGCAGTCAAATCCTTAGACTCTTCTATAGCCGTAACCACATGATCATATTTAGGCGGTAAGCTCCTCAATATTTTTTCTACAATTTTCTGGTTGCTAACAACCTCTCCAACGGTTTTCATCTCATTTATAATTATGAAAGCTCTTGAAAAAAAATCTTGAACTGATTCATTGTTTTTCATAAACAATGTCTCAAACTCTTTACGAAGGATTTGGAGTTTCACTGTCATTACCTTCTTATCACCATGATATTCTTGCTTGAGAATATTCCAAGCTTCATTTGAACTAGTAGCACCAGCAATTCGAGGAAAAATAGTCTCACTTACAGCCTGTTGAAGAACAAGCAAAGCTTTTGAATCCTTCTTTCGTTGCTCTCTTGATTCAACTGTCTTTTCTCCTTGTTTTGAGCTCTCTGCAATTTCTATATAGCCATTCTCAACTAAATCCCAAAGATCTTGTGACAAAAAGAAAGTCTTCATTTTTATGCTCTAAAAACCATAATTATCACCACTAAATACAGGTATGAGCGATTGAAAAATATTCGAAGTGGACATACCATTAGCCATAATGAACAAAAATTTCCCACTGAAATTTTGTCAAACAAGTTATGAGCAGACTTTACCTTGCAGGCTTCTCTTTTGCACTTTTACCAACAATCATGACAACACAATCAACCTGGGCTCTGATACCACTGTTAGCAAAAGGAATGACTTGCCTGCACGTCCTCTTCTTGTGTTCCTGTGAATGACACAACACAAAAACACAACACACTAATCGAACACTTGTTTCTACAAGTGATCACAAAGGCATGACACGTGATAAGAGCACACAACACTAAAAATTTGGAGCACACTTGAAATGCTTTCTCTCACACGTTTTGGCCAACCCAAAGGGTCATATTTATACATGTAAGAAAAAACTGAAAAATAAATGACATTGACTCTTGGTAACTCCTCTATGGTCATTATGGACATATTCAAAACAAAAAACTGAAAATGTAATGACCATATTAAAAACAAAAAACTGAAAATTAAAATAGGGATTGTATTAATTTTGCATTAACTTTCATCAGCAAGAACTAGCGCGTGCTTGTGGGACGGGTGCTGGACGCAGGCCAGCAGCCTGGCACAGCGTGGGTGGACGTCTAGGCAGCAGGCGGCGCACCGGTAGAGGAAGCCGCGGCATATTTGACGGCAGGCGCTGCAGCTGAAGACTTCCCCTGGGTAAGGAGGGACGGCCAGGAGGGCGAGGGGATGCAGCTCATCGGCCGGGTGGCGGATCTCGCGCGGCAGGTCGGCGCACTCGCTGTGCAGGAAGTACGGGCAGGAGAGGCAGGCGTAGACGCCATCCTTGGAGGAGCACTCTTCGTGGCAGCCGCCGCAACGGGGGTTTTCTTTCTGCCCATTGTCGTCCATTTGCGAGAGATGCAGCGGGTGGGCATGGCTGAAGTGGGTCAGGGTAAGCGCTTTCTGGGAGCTGATCTCCATCTTTTTAATCTCTTGTGTTTATCGAGACGTTGGGCGGATTTAATATGATGAATGTTGCTGGTTCAGAGGAAATCCAGAACAAAGGCCGCGTTTATCTAAGGCACGCGGAATAAGATGAGAAGACGCAGCCTAATCTCCAAGCCAAATTGAAGGAAGGTTACCATGACCAGCAAGCAAAGAAAAAAAGGGGGTGGCCTCTCCCACCCCCAACTCAAAATTGCCGCAAAATTAGACATTTTTTTTGGAAGAGACAGGATGAGCTCCACTTATGGTCAATAACCATGAGCGGAATTCACAGTAAAACAAGTGAAATGACCCAACTGGAACATGATTCGGTGCCGTGCATTTGTACATTTTTTTTGCAATTGCATTTTGAAAGTAATCTCCATAGCCAATATGCATTTGCAATTGCGATTAGAGTTTCATTCAAGTATATGAATCTAATTTAACATTTCTAGGTTTGTTTTCATATAGTTCATGTCCATGCTGCTGAAACTTTCTATGGCAACTAAACGATCGGTTTATGAAATGTGACTGCATAAAATCGTAATTGTTGTGTTCCCAATCTGATCTGACAAGAGGAACGGTTGAGACATAAAAAGGGGGCGAGCTGGCCTCTTTGATTTCAAGGCACAAGAAACTGGTCTTAACCCCAAGGAGTATAGTGCAATGCTGGAAAGCTTCCAAGAAATATGACAACTCCTTCGTGGATAAGAGATGAGCAATTACCATGAACAGAATGTAATAAGTCAAGCTACTCGTAGTTTGGCTCCGTTCGGCTTGTGCAGCGCTCGCCTAAACTCGTTAAATGAGCTCTGCAAGTCAAAGTATGGAGAGTGCACATGCTCAGTCGGCTCAGTTCATATAAGATTGATAATGCAAAACAAGTTGTTTGGCAATAGTTGTTTTAAAATAGCATATTGCAGAGTAATCTTGTTGAGCCAATCAGCTGATATTTCAAATTAGTAACTTTAACCTTGAATTTCACAATGAAGTAAGACATAGCGGCCAGTGACACGTAAAGTGGAAGTGAGGAAGCGAACTATCGAAAAATATTATGCTATTAGCATATCTGATGCGGATTCAGAGAAGGATGTGAAGCTAGAACTACAATGTTTGCCAGAAAGCAAACTTCACAAAGAGAAGCGAGCAACCAGATGCTGAATAGCGAGATGCTTTCTTCATTTGTGAGTGAGTGAGAGAGAGAAAGAGCAGTAGGTAAACTTGGTATAAGACTATAAGTTCAATCCTTAGCATTTGCACTTTCAAGAGATTTGTTATTTTTACCATAATTAGAAGCTTGTCAAAGTCATGTGCTTAGGAAAATGAATTCATGCCATTTGAAAGAAAGCTGCTTTTCTATAAGCTCGTCCGTTTAGTTTTTGACTTGCTGGGAAAATATGGCATCCTCAGAAAATAGCTCGTTTATAAATTTAAATTCAATGAGTACTTTAAAGCTGAAACCAGTTTCATTGAAAAGCAAGGATTGATTTCTCAGTAGCAATGGAACGCCAATGGATTTACAGTCGCCTTAGTCGGGAATGAATTTGGAAAAAGTAGAAAAAGAAGAAGAACGTGGAGAAGATTAAGGTCTAATTCAACGCAATAGATGAAAGCAAGTGGATTTACCAATCCCTTTCATAATACTTTTCTCTGAGCCCCACATCGTCTTTGTCGAACAGTCAAACCGCATTACCCTGCCACCCGAATCCAGGACAACATATCCGCACATGCCTCAGAAATGAAACGGGTTCGCTCCTAAGAAAAGTTTCTCCAAGACGGTTCAATATACACAACTTCATAGCTGCACAAGGAGACTCGAAAGTACCCAGTACAAAACAACATTTGAACAATTTTATTGGATGAGAAAAATGCATTGCTAAACTTCGACCACGAAGCATATCCAGCTCCCTTGACAGGCAAGAATATAGCCTCTATATTAGTGATTTATACACTATATCCCATCAGAATAAATAATGTTCATGCACGCTTGGTGCGCCTACCAACTGCAAGAGCGAGCTCTGTATCAATCTTCAGTGAGATATCCAGTGCTTTGACAGAGTGCGTCAATGCGCCACTGCAAATTTGTGTGGAAAGGGAGAAATGAAAAGAATAAATAAGACCACTAAGATCAGGAACAAATCACCTTATAGTTCACAGATATAAAGTGCAAGGAGAAAAACATTTTTATCAGAATTGTGGTGCTATGAACCAAACATCAGGGAACAGCCGCCAGTAGTTTAACTTTAATCTATTCCTCCATAACGTGAAGTTATAATGAAGGTCTAACAAAAGGGGTATGGGAGAACTTACAATTTGCCATAACTTGGATGGCAAAAAAACAACCGTTTTTGAAACATTCCACATGCACAATGTGCTGGTGACTTTCTATGTTCACTTATCTGATAAGGTGGGAACCGAGATTAACTTTCCTATCCAGTTAGAAAAAATATTGCAGACTCTCCAGAGTTTGTATTTGTCACCTAGAGATGAACAAGCACTAGTTATCCTGACCCTAGATCATCAAAATACATTCAGGAGATGAATAATGTATGTAATATCCCATCTTGTCAGTATTCATTTATTTGAAGAGGATTGATTTAGATGTACGTAAGTCACTATTGTGCACTTGTCAGGTTAATCCTTATCATTCTTGAGCAGCAGCAGCTGCACCAATGCTTGCTAATCACCTTATATCACTAAATGAAAAGGCAATTAATCCTGTTTCCAAAAAATGCACAGCCCAGAAATACCAACTTATGTTCTCATGCTAATTTGAGAAAGCTTTTAACAAAGACAATAAACATGATCCAGATTCAAGAGGGAAGTCAATATATTACCTAGAAATATAGGTCACTCCAGTCTGTCCGATTTTTTTAACTGTCTTGATGGTGACATTACCAGAAGCCTGTGTCCATCAGAAAGTTCATGAGGAGATCTATACATACATTCATTTAAATGGGTAGGTACAGACAGCTGCCACCTAAACATCTACACACACATACACACAAAATATATATGTATATATATATAGCAAGAGAGAGAGAGAGAGTAATGATAAAGTGCACCCAGGAACACCTACACAAGCTGAAAAAGAGTTTATTTTTCATGAACAGTTTCTTAGTGAAATAATACAACCGCTAACCATATAGTTTTGACAACAGAGGTGTAGCTACTCCAAGAGCACCGTTCAAGTTTTCAAACATAATATATATGAAGGCGACAAGTTAGGTACTATTGGATTAATCCCTAAGCTGTACTGCAGTTGAACATTGAAGTTTAGACACACATACTCTTAAGGGTCTTACAGTCAACAAGAAACTAACTTGATTAGCAGATTGGCATGGAAAACTCAGCAAATATATGACGTAAGATGTCACTAGTTTTCCTGCTTAAAAATGGCATACAACTTATGCTACAGAATTACCTCCGTCTCAAATCCCCCATTTATTAGGTCAACAGCTTCTTTAAGCATAGAGACATCTACATCATCATCTGGAAGGGGTATAACCATATTGTCCAGCATTATGCGTGTCAATGAAGATTTCATTTGTGTTGCATAATTTAATACTTCATTTACTTCTTCAATTGTCCTTGTCTCAATCTGCAGTAATAGAAAATTTTTAAAATGAGCACGTAATGAATTTATTAGGTTAATCCATCTGAATTAAATTGAAATAAAACACCATGTGAAACATGATCCCTTCGTACCTTGAACAGCAAAATAGTAGCCATTACATGAGCAAATTTATCCATTTTATGGTCAGAAAATTAAACTAAAAAATGAGGTGAATGAAGCATTCTCAGAAATATGGAAACGATTAAAAGCAATTTTTGTAACAGAGATTAGTTCGTACATACATGCTGCAAATATGTGTGTGCATGCATATGAGGGAAAATATGGTGGCTCTTAACAATGTATATATGGAGGCATTTGCTCTTGTTTGTGTGGATCTAAGCACTAAATGTTCATTTTACATGTACACATGTGTTTACCATGATTTGTGCATGTTATAGCAGACTCAGGCACCTCCACTGCAGCATGAAGTTCAAATGTTGGTAGAGCAGAATACAAATGGCCCATGATTCACGAATATGGGTAGTAAAAAATTGGTTTAAAATACAACATCAAACCCTATTCAACAGTAGTGATACTTTTCATGATAGACATCATTTGTACATTATTGTCAAGTCAGTGTTTCCTGATAGTTACATGGTATTAATAGGAAAAGAAAAATTTACCTCCACACCCATTTGAAGCTTGTTACTTTCTATATACTCATCCACAGATCTAAGTGCACTTGCAACACCTCCAGCTATCGATATATGATTATCTTTGATCATGACCATATCAAACAAGCCCATTCTGTGGTTCTTTCCACCACCGATCAGCACCTTGACATAATAAGACAAAAAACTAGCATAAGGCTACAAGAAAATTAAACAAATTCATAATTTACAGGGAAGAGAGATGATAAACACCGCCCACTTGTCCACCAAACGTAAACCAGGTGCAGTTTTCCGTGTCTCTAGAATACATGCAGGACTTGCAGCATCAGCCATTGCCTTCAACATCACCAAAACAAGCAGCAAAAACTATTATAAGGATGAAAGAAAAACTGACAAGTATGTGCATTTGGTAACTAGTGAACTGCACAAACTGGACAAGAACACCTAGAAGTGTTCCTGTTCTAAAACCCACCTAAGTCACCTGGTAACAGTTATAGGGAAACAGCATGTGAAAGCAAGAACTACTAAAACAAAGTGAGATAAATTTTTCTATCTCATCTTCAACTTGCATTAATGTCTATCACCAAATTGAACAGTATTCATGTGAACAGAAAGATAAAAAGAACATGAAGGAAACTACTGCAGACATGAAGGAATTATTGACCAGTCTCTCTACGCTTTAACACCTCTTTCTCAAAGTGTGGTCAGACTAGAGAGTGAACACTGGAAAATTGATAATAAACTTGACCAATCAATGGAAATAAAGTAGTAAATTTATGCATCGACATTGTTCTCAAACATATGAAAGAAGCCAAAACCGACCTTTGTATGTGTGGCAATTCCACTCATTCTTTGCATAAAATTGAGCACAATTCTTTCTGCAATCAGTATACTATGAGCACCTCCTGTACATGTAAACATTACAAAGTTTAAAGACGAACATTTTGCTTTTCCCAGTTAGGACTTCAAAGGAGATTCAAATCCTCTTGAATGTGACTATAGACCTTACCCTGCACTCGACCAAATTGTAAGCCTTTATGTATGCAGTCACCATCTCTTGCGTACCATTCAACCTAAACCAATTTTCCACAACCAAAACTTTTTATGCTAGTAAAAAAAAAAATCAAATAGAACATGCTACAGTTCATGATCGCTAAAAACAAGAAAGGATGCCCTGACAAGATAAAAGATGTAACTTCTCCTACCTTTAATGAAGGATCTACTTCCTTGAAGATCATATCGGCAAGTGCAATTCCGGCAACAATGCCATCCTCCTTAGCTAAGAAATGTGCTTCCACCTTCTCAGTAATTGGAATGGTAGCCAAACAAGTTACATCTCCTAGACAAGGACAAAGAATTTTTAGAAATAGGACATGCTATTACGTCAAAAGCAAAGAGCCCTGCAACTCTTCAAGCTTCTTAACAACCAGAGGTTTTAAGTTTAAACCGCTTCTGCCTATCGATCTGTTTCATGAAACACAGCCTTAACGCCCTCATCACAGAGCAGTGAAATAAAGTTGTGAGAAATGTGCTCCATACTTGACAGTTATTGCTCGAAGTTGAATCCTATATCTGAAAAATTCATTATTATTTTACATTTCTGCCTGCGGAAGGAATGCCTTAGCACCAACAATCTAGCAAAGCATGCGATAGGCAGCCGGAAGGAGCTTCACTTGACACTAGCGAAATGCCCGACACTGTTCGACACCATAACCATAACTGAGAGCTTTTTCCTCTCAAGTATTAGAATAAACGTATCAACTAGCTTTTCTTTATGAGAACCAGATTCCTACTTCCCAAACCATATCAATCAATTGTCAAAAACTTACCACTAACTCTTGGCCACAAATTCTGAGGGTTAAGAAGGCTTAGAAACGAAACCCATCGACGCATGTTATTCACAAGAAAAATAAGCACGAACGATCATAAAACGCGAAATTTCACCGGAAAGAATGACGCAGAACAGAATTCACCTCGATCACCGGCGTCTTCCGAAAGCGCAAGCCTTATGACAGCCTTAAGGTCGTAGGTGGGGTGAGAAGGAGGGGCTACCACCATGGGATCGACGGCGATTCTCGGGACCTCCTTGGTCAAGGAAGTCATCGCGATTCCTCCTCTCCTAAAACCCCAAAAGAACGGGAGTCCAATAAAACAAGTGGTACGCCGCAGAAGTGCAGAAGACGAAGAAGAAAGTCAAGAAGAAAGAAATCAAAGATTCCTTTGGGACCTTCGGATAGGCAGAGACCGTGAGGGAGATGGGCAGTGAAAGATACTTGATTTACGATAGCTAATCGCCACAGGTGATGGGTACTTCAGCATGGTGACCGCCGCTCCACTGACAATTTCCGGAGCAGCGGGCTGTGATCGTTATCAAGCGCTTGCCTAGTGACGAACATTACCGGAGTTTGAGCTTCTGAAGTGAGCTTGAGTGCTGTTCAGCGCATTGCTTCCGCGCTTTTCCCAGCCCTATTCGTAGGATACAATTTCCGCACTTTAGCTTGCACCTTTGCTACGTTTTCCAACTTAGAATGTGAATCTGTACCCCAGGATTTCCCAAGGTCGACTACCCAGAACGTGTTACAGGTGCGAAGGTGAAAAATGGATTGACATATGAATTCAGTGTTCCCCGAAAAAACTTTGATACGTTTTGTGGACATTGCTTGCCGAATGATGAAGTCTTTATTTGTGTCCTTTTTATTGGCAATCAAATTCTCAAGCATCAACCATCAATTATATGCTTCGTGATTGAATTCACGTTTTCTTTGATAAAAGGCTAAGGGTGTGTTTAGTTGCATGCCCAAAAATGGTGTTTTGGGAAAACGACGTTTTCATGTTTGAGTGAAGAACCTGGGGTAGGGGCTCAGGTTTTTCAGTCAAAATGGCCGACGAGTTTCTACATATTTTACTTTGTCGGCTCTCAAATAAAACAATGCACTTTACCTACCTTTTCCTTGGCTCTAAAATAAAACAACACACAACTTCATTATTACATATGCAGTTTTGCCTACATGAGTAATCAAGTTGCACGCAAGTGTTCGGTTGATTCTGCAATTACTGTGCTCAAAATCGACATCAACTTCAAATCCTTATCATTTCTAAGCAGTCATGATTGTGTTTTATTTACAAGAAGCCGATATATATATATATATATATATGAGCAAAGGTAGCTATAGATGAGATACACCAGCCACTATTAGTTTGTTTTTAACTTACAAAGTAAATATTATTTTTTAACTAATTATAATCCCACGTTTAATTTTTGTCATATTTAATGCGATACACCAACATATTTTTCAAATCAATGTTTCCCCAGTCCTTTTTTTCTTTTTCTCTGTCTACTTGTATAATTTAGTTCCAACTTCCAACGTTGCACTGTTCTTTGTTTTTTTATTTTTGAATAAAAGATATAACTTAAAATTGCTTAAATTAATTTAAAAATTAAAATTAAAATTAAAATATAAATCACGTCTGCCCTTCATTATTTCGGCAAGGGGCCAACGCAATTGGTATGGGTAGTTAAGATCTGGTTTTGCATTAGATCCAACCTTAAATTCCACATAAATCCAGATTAAACTTTTGATTCCGTGCAAATGTCGTGGATAGAAATTCAAATCTAGTGAGGCCCACTGCGTGTTTATGTAATTCATAATTGCAAGTTGTTTGCCATTCCGTAGCCCAATCTGTAACCCGATCCAAGTCCACAACAAGAACCATTTTGGATTGGCAAGACAGCAACGTTTGTGTCCTATACTAGGAAATCTGCATGACGGAATGGATCTTAATCGAGTATCATGATGAACTCAAATCTTATCCATAAACGCATAAAAGTTTGGGCCCTTTCCAAAGACAACCAAGATAAAGCTGACCCACCTGATATTTGGATATCCAGTTAAAAAATAACATGAAATATGAAACTACTTATGGTGACTTTAGATTTGATTTTTTGTTTTGTTTGGTAAGGAAATTGATGAGTACAGATTAGCTATCCTCCTCACCGATCTACTCAGTTGGGAGTGGAATCTCTCCTCGCCAATGTTTTCAAAATCGGCTTGAATCGATCGATTTAAATCAATTAGGGGACAAACTGATTAAATTTCATGACCAATTCATGAGTGCCAACTTTCAATTATATTTTTAAATATTTTGAGAATGTTTATTTTAATAACTTTTCGTTCGTTCTTCCTAAATTTTACCACCTCCTTAAATTCATATGCTAATGAGCTTGTCTTAGCTGTGCACATGTGAACCTCGGGCTAGCCAATGACCAATCACAATCAGTGGCACGAAAATGTTTCATACAAAGTTGAAGCCAATTTCAGAAATCCCAAGTTCATCCAGAAGAAGCTTTAGATATATTCTGAATCTGAATTACAAAAAAAAAAAAAAAAAGTAGTTTCTTTCTCAAAGCTCATTTATTGTCTAAGCCTGTAACGCCCATCTTCACCACAAAAATTTGCATCCCACGAGAGGCATGGGCTCGGAGCCCACCAATCAGATGCATCGATTAACGTCACAACTCTGTAGCTCTGGGCTTCTTGGCGGAGAGAGAGAGAGAGAGAGAGAGAGAGAGAGAGAGAGAGAGAGAGGTGGGCGTACCGCCACACTTCTCCATGCCTCGTTTGATTAGTATTTCAATTCCGCAGGTCGTATTCCCGAGGAGACAATGATTAGGTATTTGCAGTTCGGGGTCTCCCTCTCCCCTCTTCAAAAGTGGAAGACCCATCTGCTCGTCTCCTCCCTGTTGCTACCATCTACTTCCTCGGCTGCATCACATCTTGGGCTCTTCTCGCCTCCCCTTTTACCTCTGAACAGGCGTTACTACAGGCACCATCCGTTACAGATGTCTTCCAGCTTCTCCCCATCGAATCATGACTCCGATATCGCCTCCTCCTCTTCTTCGTCTTCTTCCACCATCCTGACACCACCAATGGTAACTTTTTATTAAAAAAAAAATTCTTTTCTATTACGTGTAGGACTCTATGTAATTCACTTTATATATCTGCGTTTGGGTTATCGATAGTTGGGATTCTTCGTTTCTGTGCTAGATGGTCCAGTTTAGGTGCCACGGTCTTCCTTGAGTCTTCTAACTGTTGATCCTTTGTGCTTGAGGAGATTACTGTTTATATTAAACAAATTAGTCGAAGGGGTTTTTGTTTTTATATCAGAATGCCTTTTGTAGGGTTTAAACGTTCTTGCTTCGTCTTCCTCATCCATTTCTTCGTTGGCTCCTGCTCATAGTTATTGCTGTTATCATCATCCGTGGATGGTCACTGTTTGATAATAAATCGCGGAAGATTGCTTGAATGACGGTTTTCCGCGTAGATCTGTAACGTTGCAGAACTCTTCTGTAAAAGCTCATAAATGTAATTGGTAACTTCTTGTATTACATGCGCCGAGCGTGAATGTTGTGACATAAAGTAGAACTAGCGTGTTTAACGACATTTTTATGAAATGAAACTCTAATTGGTGAATTCATACTTATGGCTACTTAAGCCGGGTTTTTGGCTAGTCATGACAAAATAACTGGTTGCTGCCACATCATCACAAGCTTATATTCTAATCGGTGTATCTACCCGTTTAGGTACACAAACCAAAGACTAAATTTTGTCAATCATGTGGAGGCCAAACTAAGCTTGTGGTGCCTGAAGGTGAAGAGAAGCTCAGAGCTGTTTGCACTCTCTGCAATAAAATTTACTATGAAAACCCAAAGATGGTAAGAAAGTTATTTCAAACGATTCATATGTAACTTTTTGGTTTATCTCTGATCTTATGGTGCTTGTTGTCCGTTTTGTTTTCCTTGCTCTGGTCTGCTATCGGTTTGTTATTTGTTCTCTTAGAGTGGCAAAATTAGTTCCACTTGATCCTTTTTGCTCCATCGAGTGGATAAACCTGTTTGTTCTTCAGAAACGTAACTGATAACTTTGCTCTTACTTTGTTGGTGATAATCTAGGTTGTTGGCTGCTTAGTTGAACATAATAACAAAGTTTTGCTCTGCAGACGGAAGATTGAACCATCATATGGGCTTTGGTATGTGTCACTTTTTCTGATTCTCTTTTGTGCTTCTCGGTCTCCTGCTGCTGCATTTTCTGATTCTTGTTTCTTTTAGCTGGAAGCACTATGACTTATGCAAATTTGATGGCCTTCTTGTTGGCACCATATGTTCCTTGATTTGACATGGACTGAATTATAGTTTTCATGAATAATGTTGGTACACAATTTCTCCGTCATTTTTTAGTACATGTGCAAGAATGATGGTTCATTTACATGCCCGTGTAAATTGCAGTTCAACCTATTTACCAGCAATTAATGCCTTACAGAAGATATTCCCAACTCCCTTAGAATCTTCTTGTCACATTAGCATTGATATTTTGTGATTCTACTTGAACCTTTGCACCATCTTGTTTTCCTTTCTGCTTTTTAGATCCTTCAGCAGGACTTCTATTCCTCTACTGGGGCCTTGAGATAATGTTTTGAAAAAATTTGGAGATGCTGACAGCAATGAGAAACCAAGTCAAATTTCAAGCATTCCAGGTGCAACTTCGTAAGAAGCTTTACTTCCATGAGAAGGAGATTGGAGGCACTGATATAGCTTTTATTGTTCAAATCTGAAAGTTTATTAGTTTTACTTTCAGAACCTAAGCAAGTACATTAATGTCTGCTCCATATGTGAACTCTGTGCATTCGATTAAGCCCCTCTATATGTGGAAGATCTAAGATTCACAATGAAGTGAAAATTTTACTTCATTCCAATCCTCTTTGAGTACAGTTTTTTGTGCTTCTTGTTGCTGGCCTCTATGGTTTGGAAAGAACACTGGCTTCCTTGCTTTTTGTTCCTTGGAAAGAACATCTCAGAAGAACCTACAGACTGATCCTTCTTAAAATTCATAATTAGATTCCCTTATGCATGTCATGAAATTTGTAATGAATTCTAAGAACATCTTTGGCAGGACCCTTCCTGCAGGGTACATGGAACTTGGTGAATCAGCAGCGGAGGGCGCGGCTAGAGAAACACTGGAGGAAGCATGTGCTGAAGTGGAAGTGGTCTCACCATTTGCCCAATTAGACATTCCTCTTATTGGCCAAGTAGGGAATGCATTGTTTCTGGTGAACAAAATTTCCCTCTTCACTTATTTGCTAAAAATGTTTCACTACCTTTGGTGTCATATGCAGTACAGAGCTACATCATCTTCCACGCAAGATTGAAGAAACCACATTTTTCTCCAGGACCTGAGTCACTTGAATGTGCATTATTTGACCTCAATGATATACCATATGATTCACTTGCTTTCTCTTCAGTTTACGTTACTCTGAAAATGGTAAAACACAGATTCTTTATATGATTATCTCATTTTAATATATTTGATTACTTTTTGTTTTACTATTCTGGTTTTTATTACATTTTTTGCTGCTATATCTTGTTGTCTACTGATTATACAAAAAGTAGTCTGTTATATTATCCTGCTTCTAGATTTTACATATCTGTGCTTGCATATGAAACTTAAGTTGTACCTTATGCTTAAGCCATTTGGTGGATTTAAATCAAAATTTAGGCTTGCCTCAATTTTATTCACTGACTTAATTCAAGGTAATGAATTTTTGGTTGAAATAATCATCTGCCAAATAATTAATGCATCGTAAAGAAATACCTTTATCCCTATGATTTGGCAGTATTGGCTTCCTAAGTAATTTTTTTTTGTTTCAGTACGCTGATGATATCAATAATGGAAAGATCAAGTTTCACTATTGCACCATAAATAGGAGGTAAAGTTTGTCTTCAGAGTTTTCTTTTACTTTGACAATTTTTAGTTTTCAAAATTGTTGCAGTATCTTACCCTTAGGCATGGTAATTATGCTGTACTGATATTTCATACAGCTGTTGTACTTGTACCTGCTGGGAAGTTTAGTTTGCTTGTGTAATCTCTTAAGTGTAAGAATGTAAGGTATTTCACAGCTGCTAAACCTAATATTTCCTTTGAGTGTTGAAAATTTTAGGGTTAATTTAGGAGCCCAGCTGTTAGCGCTCATCAAGTGGTTAATAAACATAGAATATTCACTGGGTTTTCTTTGTTTCTTGGGTTATTTTTTAATTTGGGCTTGGACTGGTTGACATGTGGTGTAACAAGTTGCATATTGATAAAGAGTTCATGCCACTCTATAACATGCCTAGAGGTAGCAGGAGTGTGTCACTTCTCTAATATGAGAACCAGATTCTGCAAGCATGCTCTAGATCCTAGAAAATGTTGTAATTCCAAAATGTTAATACGCATCTGCATTACGGTGCCTTTCCCTTTTGAGTTAGCATCAACTGCTAGTATACCCAACTTTTTTCTTTTGGAAATGAAATATGCGTTATCTAGGTTCAGCCTGCAATACAAAAGGTGGGTTTTTTGCTTCAGCAGACCAGTTCTTGGGATTCATTGTGTCTGATGCACAAGTTGGATGTGGTGGAGAATTTCATAGTTCTCAGTTTAGTCTGATATTTTATTTCACAAGTTTCTTCGAATTGAATGATCCCTTCTGGTTAAGAAAAAGTTCACGGTTTTTCTTTGCACAAGACAGAATTGCAATGTTATTTCATTCTGGGCACATTTCTATGGTCAATTTGGTTTGCAGGCCAGGTGCAAGTCCATCGGATACACAAAGCTTTGCAGTCTGCAACCATTTATGCATGTAAACTAATTTTGCTACCGGTGTTATGGTGGAGATCTATAGCAAGGATGGTCAGCTCTGGCATGTGCATTTGTTCGTTAGTTCGGTAACCTGCAGGCTTACCATGATGAGATACTGGAAGTTTTTCTATTGGTCTCCGGCACAAATTTAGGTAGCTTTTGCCAGAACATCGACTTTTTTTTTTTCCTTGATTCTGTAAGGACTTGCACCAAAATACAGCATTCACATGTTTCTTTGCAGTATACTGGCTTTCAGGGAGTTATTGGATGTGGTTTCACTTTGTTTTTGGTATAAGCATTTACTTGTGCTCTTCCATTTCTATGTTCTGCTGGGTGGGGCATCTTCTTTAGTAATTGCTCTCTCAATGCATTGACGCTGTCCCTGGTTCCGGTTGAATGTTTGTGTCAAAGCCCAACCCTCGTTTGCTTTATGTTGATGGCTGCCTATCAACCTCCTACGTTCAAACCTGTGAATCTACAATTGAGAGAGGTTTCGCTTATTTGGATTCTCTTACGTCCAACAACGCTTTCAGGATAGAGCATGAAGAGTGGGAGGAGCCTTGATAACATCCAGGGTAAACGCTGGTATAGGGCAGTCATAAATGGTACAGACCTCGCTTTGTCAAAGTTTACAGTTGAACAAAGCAACGTTTGTTCTGAGGGCCTGAATAACATGCCATGGGTCCCTCCTCACAGATCAAACATGATCAGAGTCTGCCCTTGGCAAAACCGATAACAAGTACTTTAAAATCGGGAAACCTGGATTTTGTATACTTTCTTACTTTTACTTAGCTGAGGATGAAGAAATAAGGTCCCTCCTCACAGATCAAACATGATCAGAGTCTGCCCTTGGCAAAACCGATAACAAGAAACCTGGATTTTGTATACTTTCTTACTTTTACTTAGCTGAGGATGAAGAAATAAGGTCCCTCCTCACAGATCAAACATGATCAGAGTCTGCCCTTGGCAAAACCGATAACAAGTACTTTAAAATCGGGAAACCTGGATTTTGTATAATTTCTTACTTTTACTGAGCTGAGGATGAAGAAATAAGGTCTTGTTAGGCTGTCATGTTCAGCAGGTCCGACTGTACTTGACCTTGTCATTTCATTGTGCCTCTCTGTCTTCATGTGGCGAATACCAGTGAGGAAGGGAAACCGTGAGCACCTTTGAATGTGTAAAACTAGCCGACCCAAAAGGTCCCTGTTTAAGATGTCTAGTTATGTTGATTCTTGGTATGGAGCTCTTGGTTATCTATCTATCTTTGGTTCAACTGTGCATTTGCCTGCGCGAACTAATCGCTAAGAAATTTCTAGGCAGGAACTAACAGTGAGATTTCATACTTGTGCATGTTCTCTTGTCAAGCTAACCGTGTAGATGTGGTGTTCAACGATCAATACTTAAGGATTAGATCTTGCATTAGTTTTTTCTTCTTGATCTTGCATTAGTTTTTTCTTCTTCTTTTTCTCATTTTTCTGATAAGTGATTAAGTTAACAGTGACAATAAATTCCTGTGCATACTTCAAATAAAAAGATTTGATAGATCCTGGCTTTTGCTGTTCGAGGGTTTAAACCATGGAGATCACATCTGTGTGGTTTCTCTGATTGGAACACATGGGACTTGCGTTTAATTGAGACAGTAATAATATTTTCATGATCTAATCCCTGTTTCAATGGTGGCCACACCCAAGGACATCAAATGGCACTTTAGGGGACAACATCCAACGTTCTCATAGCTTGACTTCTTTAAAATAATGAGTGTATATACTTCATATGTGAAATTAAATAGGAATATGGGCATGCAAACGACTATAACAAAATTGACCGAGTCATCAACGGAATTTTTTATTTGAACGAACACGTCTACCCATGCCTGAGCCAATCAGCATCTCCCAAACAAGTTGAAGGAAAGATTTCGTAGAGAGCGAACGTTTCCCCCATTTCACCAAAGGGGTATTTTTGTTTTCTTAAACAAGAAATTACTGTTTCAAATTCCATTTTTACCCTTGAAGTGGATGGGCTTATGGATTATCTTCAGGGTTATTTTCGTCGTTTCAACCTTGGGCAAGCCTAACATGTATCCGTTATGCTTTTTTTTTTTTTTGTTTCATGGTCCTGTGAAAAAGGACTCGACTTTCTTGCTAGCAGGACATTTTCTTGGCAAGTATTTACCCTGAAATAAGCCTGCAAATAAAAAAGTAGAAAAGTGGCTCTTAATTGTAAGGAAAAAGAGAAGGGGATCAACTTTCACGTCATCTCGGCCTATAACTGCCAAATACCTTGAAATGAATGCACAAATAAGGAAGATTAAGTTGGCTTTCAATTGCAGTAAACAATGTCCACCCATCATATTAATAAGACAGTAATGTTGCTACGTATAAGAAGGAATATTTCATTTTTCGATGGCCTCCACCAATTATATCTCCAAATATGATTCAACACATGAGAAGGTCAACTTAATACGTAAATGGGTCAATATATCTCTTTTATGGATCCTCCTTTTAATCCATTTGATCCAATCTGGGAAAGAAATTTGAACAAGTACTAATTGGATTCAGATTTGGCTTGTACCTTGATTCCAAATTTCAATCCTAATCCGATTGCATGCAAATGTCGGACCTTATGCTAGTCAAATCCAAAACCAAGTTTGACTTCATAATATATGAAGTACTAAATATCTTGTTTTTAAAATCAGGGGAAGGGGAAGAGAGAGAGAGAGAGAGAGAGAAAGAAAAAACACTACTTCATCCCCACAACTAATTAGGTTCATAAATGGGCAACAGCGGTGGTTAAAGAGTGAAGTGGGGTTGGAAGAGCTTGAGGCACATTGTTGTTCGAACATTTAAATTATTTTAATGCAGGCATATAACAGAAAGCTTGATATAGTTTCTTAAGGAAAACTTATATTGGTCTTATAACAAACTTGGAAGGTATATACTTCCATGAGCATGACATATGTAAATTGAAGATCAGATATTCTTTGTGATCAATGAAATGAAGCAACGACGAAAGACATTTTTAAGATAACGATGTTGTTATAAGGAAGAGGCTCTCCTAAAGGTGGTTTGGGTATCATTAACTCTTTTTAAATATTTGTACTTGTAGTGAATGCATCTGGCGCAGGTTCTTGACTCCAACATTTTTAATTAGTATATTTTGCCTGGAAAACCATTGTAATGTACAATACCGCAAGCAACCTCCCTCTTTCTCCATCCCCCAGAAAGGGCATTCTTGTTTTCTTTACTGAGTCAAAGTCAGCTGGATGAGGATGACTCTATAGGATGAGGTTATTGAGAGACAAGCCACTTTTTTATATATAGTCGAAAGTCAACCACTGGATTAGTAATCTAAAGCCTTTGAGGCCTTTTCCTGCTGTTGCTGTCGAAAGAAAGAGTTGAACATCCAAGTTTTTTTCTTTATCGGGTCGCTACCAGCAAAAACATCTTTAAACAAGGTTCTGGCACCATGCAAACTACTTGGCCTAAAAAAAAAAGTAAAGCAAACCATGCAAACTACTTGGCCTAAAAAAAAAAGTAAAGCAAACGAAGCATGTCCAAAAGTAAACCAACCCCTTAATCCCATCAAAATAACATAAGAAAGTGATGCAGGCAACTCGATTCAAGTTTCCTTTAACAATTTCTTTTGCAGAAAGAAAATTGAAAAAGGTTGCTATTTCTCCCTTTCTTCTTGTTCGTCTCTTACACATAGGATCCACAAAAAGCTTCTTCTCTGTTTTTCTTAAAAGCTTTCTTGTTGCTTGTTCTCGTAACAAGGAACACATACTCGAGGTATTTCAATACGTTGAGACTTCTGTGAACATAGACGCTTTAAGCCTACCACGTTAGCCAAGTGCGCGGCAAACCTTGGGGCCATCAAACGTCGTCCCTCCATAACTGTGATATTTAGATCCCTGAACATGCGGGTCAAGTCAACCAGCAGATGGAATCGGAGCTTCACTGTACCACCCACGGGCCACGGCCATCCCTGCTCAAACCGTATAACTTCTGTATGTTAGAACGAGAGACAGAGACACAAAGAGAGAGAGAGAGAGAGAGGAGAGATGGGCAAGCTCCAAAAAGAAGAAGCAACGGTCCACCATTTCAGCCATGAGCACCCTCTGCAGCTCATGCCCTTCACCCAATACAGCTACGCCAACCTCCACACCCGCTGTTGCGGACCCCCTCCGTCTTCTATCTCTGCCACCATGAACGACCCCATCTACGCATGCACCTTCTGCAACTTCTCCATCCACAAGTCATGCTCGAAGCTCCCTCTGCTCATCACCCATCCCTGCCACTCCCACGGCCTCACCCTCCTCCCTCTCCCCATCTATCTCAACGGTTCCTTCTCCTGCGACGCCTGCTCCAACGCCTCATCTTCCTCATTCTCCTACCACTGCTCCCACTGCGACTACGACCTCCACACCCACTGCGCCTCCTTGCCGCTCACCGCCACCCATCCCTCCCACCCCCACCCTCTCTACCTCTTCTTCTTCTGCCCTCCCCCGGAGAAGGCCTTCACCTGTGGCATCTGCCTCGCCAAGGGAGGCAGCGCTTGGCACTACCGCTGCTCGCCCTGCGGGTTCGCCGCCCACCTCCACTGCGCCCGAGCCGCACACCCCACCCGCCCTGCCGTGAGTCCGAGCCCATCAACCGGCATACCGGTTGGTCTGCCAACTGCACCGGTCAGACCACCGAGCCAAGGTTCCCGGGGAACAGGACTCACCGTGCATGGCCGGCCCACGGGCCAGCGCTCGAGTCTGCCGAGCGTGGGTTCGCTTCTGTCCAACCGGGCGGCAATGGCTTCGGTCGCTTCGATCGCGGGCTTGCTGGTGGGCATACCCCCGGGGGTCACTGAGCTCGCTGTCGCTGGTCTGGGTCGGATCGCGCGAGCGAACAGGGGGCAACCGAACAGCCTTGCTTCTTCCGCTCAGGCCCTTGGTCTGGGAGGAGGTGATCCCAGTGTGGGTGATGGTGGAGGAGGGTATGATTGTAATTTTGGATAGTCAGAGTCAGGTAAATGGTGTCGGCAGTGATTCTAGTGGTTTGGACTTTGGAGCCTTTGGCTTTGGTGGGTGTTAACGGGTGAGATTGAAGGGTTCAACCTCTTATGAACCTGAACTGATGCTCCTGATTGCTGAGAAAATTTCTCAGAAAAATGCTTTTCTATGCTTTTTGTTCTGGGAGGATCGTGGGGTGGGAGTCTGTCTCTTCCCAAGTGTCATGTATGTAACTTGTTAATATGCTTTGGATGAACAGTTGAACAATAAGTTGTGAGCGACTGCTGGCCAAAAATCCTGAAAACATCAATAGATTCTCAAATGGAGCTCAGTGCACCTGGTTAAGATGCAATTTAGGGTGTTCAAGTTGAAGGAGCTCAAGCGTTTCGACGAGGGCGCAATCTCTTACACGTTTACTCAATCCCAACTTGACAAACCCGAAAGATTAGATACAACATATATTTCACAAGCAGGACGACTCCTATTGTCTACTAGCAAGAACATTCTTGAGAATTGTTTTCACTTATGGAGCGTTTGATGGTCTTGAATCAACGATTGTAGAACTAAAATTTTAGAAACAAAATTTCACCTCAAAATAGGATTGGAAGGAAAATTTCAATTTTAGTTTTCCTTTGTGTTTGATAAACCGGAATTTTGATTCTATTATTAAAAATGACGTGTTTGATGAAACATGAACTAAAATCTAAAATTGATGAACTAAAGCCATCATGGCATGTGCTCTAAAGAAAGATGAAAACATTCTAAAATTTTGGAATCATAGTTGCACCCTCTAAGGTAGAATCACAATTCCAAAATTTTGCTTCAAGAATGAACCTATAATTTTAGAATCAAAATTGTTTGTTTCATAGCGTAGTTCTCATTTATCAAAAACGAGAATTTTAATTTTAAAATTCTACAATTCCAACCTCATCAAACACCCTCTTAGGTTCGAAACAAAACATTTTAATAGTGGTACGGAGCTGAAGGTGCACTGACTGTATCCCAGACACCAAAGCCGTGGTGGATCATAATCTTTTCGCTCACCTGAAATACATGACATTCTAATACCTTTAGCTGCACAGGAGTCTTTCCATTCACATGAAAGTTGCTCTGAGTTTCATCTTTCTCTTCAACTGATGAGCCTATGGTAGGTTGAGGGTTTGGAGAAACTGGCAAAAGTTGCGCCCGTACTTGCCATATCCTTTGGAAACAATATTTTCTAAGATTAGATGCTTGCTGCAACTAAACTGCAATGAGATAACCATGTCATGGTTAAAAGGCAAGCGCGGAAGAAATTCGCCGCTACACACAAAGGCTTGAGCTTAGTAGCCGGAGCAACATGCAACAGCAGAACATGGTTATTCAGGCCACTAGTCATTCTCGTATTACTAGGACAGAAAACTTATCAGATACAAACTGCAATGCCAGTCGTTCCTGTTCGAAAAAATTCTGTTTCAAGGTGAAACGAATTTAACCTAAATGTATGAAACATTTGAGCTTGTGTTAGTGTAATACGTATTGAACGTTAATTAGAAATAGGACCAACCCAAAAATAGACTAAAAAACACTCTGCTTTAAGCATTCAATCCTCCAGTGGTAATTAAACGCTCTAAATTCTCACCATCCACGCAGTGCTTCTGAGACCATACTCAGGAAACTGTGCTCCGAATACCAATATATTCATTTATTTTTTTGGTGCTTTTGATTGAAATAAACTGAATACAAATAACTAGACCATATTACCCAAACCAGAAACAACTTAAGACGCCTCTTCAGGAGTATCCAGTTTATGCAATTCCTTCGACTCATTGAAAGGCAAAACAGAAGAAAAAGAAAAAATTGGCCACATTTTCCATTGGGACATCCATACAACATATTATCTATGACCAGAAATGGAAAAGCGAAAACCAATCAGCAAATTCATCTAGTAGTAACCTCCCATTCTTGTTTGCAGCAATCAGAAGCACTTCCTGTGCACAATCGATGGCCCAGACTCATCGTACTCAGCCTTGGAGATCCACATCTGCAAATTTCAAAGAACAGTTCAATCAGCAAACCAATTATGCTGGTATTGCAATTGCAGCAACTTGCCTTGAAAGGCAGTTGCATCCAACAGTAGGCAGCAGTCCTTCCAATGCTTGTATGCATACATTTTTATGAACAGAAAGCGCCTTAGAAATATAAAGGTTTACGAACCTGCTGGAATGTGCTTAGGGATGCCAAGATAGAACCACCGATCCAGACACTGTATTTCCTCTCAGGTGGTGCAACCACCTTAATCTTCATGCTGCTCGGTGCCAAGGCAGTGATCTCCTTGCTCATGCGATCTGCTATACCAGGAAACATGGTGGACCCACCACTAAGGACAATGTTTCCATACAAATCCTTCCTGATATCCACATCGCACTTCATGATTGAGTTATATGTGGTCTCATGAATTCCTGCTGCTTCCATTCCTATCATTGAAGGCTGGAAAAGCACCTCCGGGCAACGGAAGCGCTCAGCCCCAATGGTGATGACTTGACCATCGGGCAGCTCATAACTCTTCTCAATTGTGGAGCTTGTCTTGGCAGTCTCAAGTTCCTGCTCATAGTCAAGAGCAATGTAAGCAAGTTTTTCCTTCATGTCACGAACAATTTCCCGTTCAGCAGTGGTGGTGAAGGAGTAGCCCCTCTCAGTCAGGATCTTCATCAATGCATCGGTTAGATCGCGCCCAGCAAGATCAAGACGCAGTATTGCATGTGGGAGGGCATAACCTTCATAAATTGGAACGGTGTGGCTGACACCATCTCCGGAGTCCAACACAATACCTGTGGAAGACAGATAGGTCATATTACAAGACAGCCATCTGCATAAATGCATTTTCATATTTTGACTACAGAAATGAGAATATAGTTCAGAAAATATAGAAAATTTGTTATCCCAAGTCATTCAGCCTAATTGGTTCCAAATTGCGTTTATGCAACATTTCAACCCTCTATACTGATATGGCACATCACGAATAAAAAGGGAAAGAAAAATTTATCTTTACATTTAAAGGAACAAAAAACACTTTGTATAGGTCATAATCCTGAAAAGTGAAAACGATGAAGCGTTTCAAATATCAAAACAACTACGATTTAAAAGGGAGTGATGCAAACAATCTAACACTTGCACGCTCAAGCTCGATGATAGGTCATCAAACGTCACACCAAGGTAAGTGATGCAAACAAAAGGAGGTTTGTGGAGCTTTTCGGAGTGCTGTGGAGGAGGGAAGGGTGTCCGTGTTTGGGGTAACCCATGTTTCATAAGACAAAGCGTCATTGAATCTTCCAGAAGCAGAGTATCAAACAACTGTTATGGCCTTTAGACCCTAGGCAACAAAAAGAATTAGCCTTTTGCAGGGTACTAGGTAAACAGGAAACCAACAAAGAAAATTCTCACCTGTAGTACGACCACTAGCATAAAGGGAGAGGACAGCCTGGATAGCAACATAGACAGCAGGGGAATTGAATGTTTCAAACATGATTTGGGTCATCTTTTCACGATTTGCCTTGGGGTTAAGAGGTGCTTCAGTAAGGAGCACTGGGTGTTCTTCTGGAGCAACTCGGAGTTCATTATAGAAAGTGTGATGCCAGATCTTCTCCATATCGTCCCAGTTGGTCACAATACCATGCTCAATAGGGTATTTTAAAGTTAAAATACCACGCTTTGATTGAGCTTCATCACCTACATATGCATCTTTTTGGCCCATACCAACCATGACTCCAGTGTGACGTGGGCGACCCACAATGCTAGGGAAAACAGCTCTGGGAGCATCGTCACCAGCAAAACCAGCCTGAGAAGTTCGAGGAAAATCTTGAGTTCCATAGCATGCTTTAAATCAAGGCACGTCAAAGACATAACTCTCAAATCAAATATACATGAAGAAGCAGGGGATCAAAATTCCCCCACTTCAGTAGACCAAGCCATCACATATCATGTGATAATGGGGTTAGCTTCATTTCCGGAGGCATAAGACCTCAGGGAGCTAACATGAGCAACTCGGTCTTTCATCTCTTCTTTTGGCATGAGATAGGTGGTCTTCCTTTACCTTGACCATCCCAGTTCCATTGTCGCACACAAGAGGCTGAATATCCTCGTTCTCTGCCATCTTCACACTCTAATTGCCTGCTCAGAAAACATAAACATGGTGACCAAAATTCAAAACTACACCACTCTAAATATTGGCACAAAGCAAGCAAACAAAGGAAAACAACTTAGGATCATAAAACTGTCCCAACAAGAAAGGAAGAAAACACAGAAAGGAAATTTTGATAAAATGCTCCAGGCTATTACTAGAACGAACAAATCTGTCAATCTGTAGTTTCCAAAACCATACCGTAGAAAGTCATTTAAACATATTGATCGAGAAATCTTAAGTGCTTCCAGAAACGAAAATCTTTTAAAATTTAAGGTAGATTTTTAGTTAAGAATCTAAATGTGAAACATTGGTAAGACTCGTATCCGTTAGACGCAAAATATACACTCAGGAATCGAACAACCATGGATCGCCAAATTTCAACGCATATACACATTAATAACTGCCAATCTGTCTACATTTACGCACAATAAAGAGGCCAGTTGGTGAAAAATAAGATTGCTTTCGATGGCTAATTGTATCCGATTCTTGACCAACTACCATCGTGCTAATAATCCTTGAAGATAACCCCTTCCAATCAACTAAACTAAATGCACGCAGTAGATCAAATAAGAAATCGGAATCACGTGACAAAACCCTAAGAATGGTTTCATCCAGGATCTGATGCGTCTATCCATGATGGATGCGACCGATCCCGTTAAAACTTCTTATCGAGCTCATCACCTGAAATATATCCAGAGGCTGGGCGTAAACCAAACAGGGAGATCAGAACAGTTGCCTGAGGAGGCCATTGACGGGACTTAAAACCTATCTGCTTGTAAAATTTTCTCTAAAAAGACTATGATGTTCAAAGACAGTAGCTCTGGAAATTTTGAACAGAGAAAAAATTGTAGGGATTCGGTGTCCTATTGTCACCAGGCAACGATGGACGACAATTACTCGAACTGAATATACACAACGGCGTTTCTGAATCAGAAAATCTAAAATACCAGAAACACCATCTAGAACATTTCATTATCAAGATAAAATAGCTGGAAACACTTTCTAATTCTCCAGAAGACGCCACCTTTTCTTAAGAGACAAAGCAGAATTTGATTTGATCGTAAACAAACAAAAAGATGATGGGAAAAAATAACATATCAATCATAAAAGCGTCGTAATGAAAACAAGAAACAAAACTTCTTAGAAGCCCGCAGTTTGCAAATCAATGGACAATGTTCTGATCTATCGAAACGTTTTCCTCAGGAATCCGCCGCGAAACCATTCAAATGCATAAATATTCAGAGAAGCCCGATCAAGATCAACCTGCGGTACTGATCATCAATTCATTCACTTCCGATCCTTCAATTCGACCACCACCCAGAAAGAAAAGTAAGCCCGACCCACACTCTTTTAAAAAAAAAAAAAGGAAAAGCAAACGACAACAAACGGAGGAGAAAACCAAGAAGGCCAAACGCAGAGAGATCGAGAAATCACCTTCCGAGAAGACACAAAAAATCCTCTTCCTTCTTCCTTCGCTCTACGATCTTACCGAGAGAGAAAGAGAAAGAGGGAGAGAGCGAGAGACGAGCAGACGCACAGCCGAGCACTCCCCCCCCGCCCAACCGTTTAAATGAGAACCACAACGAAAGTGAACACCCCGAAAAACTCTCCCCCACAAAAACGCCCAACCAACGACTCTCAACCGTCCATCCCTCTCCCTCCCAAATCCCAGTCGTCGCACCTGCAACGTGGCGGCCATCGGGACCCACGCACTTCGCACGGCGTGGGGGCGAGGGCGATGCCAGCTCGAGTGGCGCCCCCCGGTTGTTGGGTTGCTCTCTCTCTCTGGCGGGGAAAGAGAGAGGGAGCACCGCACCTTTCCAACGGTGCGGATGATGTCACGTGCAGCCTGAGAGGGTGGCACGTGAGTAAGAAGGTCCAGATTGGTGCCTCGACAACCAATCATGGCTGTTCCCTCTCCACGCGAACCGGTCAATACAACCCTTCTTCTTTCTCACCCGAGAACGCTGCTTCCTCCTCTATGACTCCTCGCCACGTTCTCCCCCCTTTTTTTTCCAATATCTTATTACTAATTTATATTATTTTCTAATTTTTTTTTAAAAAAATAAACTCAAACCCATATGGATTTAGTTCCATAACGTGGGTTTGACCCGCTTTCAAGTCAGTGGTTCATTTGGTTCTGGATCCAGGGCCCGGATCGTTTGCTTTCTTGGATTTGTTTAATGAATTTTATATGGAATGATCTGTGTTGAGTATCGGGTCCCGCAGAAATTAAAGGTGTGCATGTTAAGCTAGCAGAGAGTAGCTGCCACGACATGTGGGGAGGGGCCTAACTGGATATGGGCTCTTCTATCATGCCCCCACCCCATTTGATCAAAAGCTTTCTGCTAAAGTTCTTGCTTCCCCTTTCCTGGACCGAGGTCCAAGCAGTTTGGACCCACCATCTATGTGGGCGCCATGAAGATCCAAAACCCTTGTCACGCACGCATCCATCGGATTTATATGACTACCAACTTGAACTTGGATCAGTTTCTCGAAGAAAGTAACATTAAGTTGTCGATTCGGAGCCAAACATAGTCTCTAGAGACTCGGACCAACTCCAAGATCTGATGTAGACTCGTAAACATCCCATGGTAATATGTAAAATCGAAGGCCCTATGCTTCTCTAAGTTTGGTTCAGAAACCGGGTGCAAGTCCAGTTCTGACTAGATGTGAGTTCTGATTATGTATGACTTGAGGAAGGCCGTTGGATCCAATTAAAATCAGAGGTATAAGGCTAATTTTTAGCAAATTTGATCGATTTTGATAACTTTTATGTTCTTGATCTTTCTATATTTTGTGTTCCCCTATGCAGTTAGATTTATCAAAGGCGGAGTAAGACAATTCAAATATGCGCATGAATAAACTATGAACGTTTTTTCCTGCGTCTCGAATGTGTCAACAAATCTAAGTTTATCGTTTACATGTGGCCGAAATACAGAGCTGAATGATAAGGTCAGGGTAGCACGAGCTACGGTCATCGGTTCTCCCAACTAATCTGTCAAAGAATTAATTTCTTTTTGGCTTTTTCTTTAGTTTTTTCTGTAAAAAATATACGTCCCTGCCCCATTTTATTGTGACCAATAAATAACAATCCAGATTTTTGCCCAGAAGCAGCTAAGGTTGAACATGAAGTTATTTTCTGTATAAGGTATAAAGTATAAACATGTGATCTCAAATTTACTAAAGCAACTTGTTCCAGAGCTGTTATTTGTGGCTGTGGCCCAGGCAAGTGAAGCTTCTCTGGTCTCATTGTTCACTGATATGGGTCATTATTGGATGGTTAGCTGGATTGGGTACAGGCCAATTCATTTTTCATGAAAACTAGACCCATGTTGATTCCTAAAGGTCTCCACCTTTCAGTCTTTCTCTATGACATGAACCCTTCTTTTGTGGTATGGGAAAAATTCATAGTTTGCAGCTTTTTTTTTTCTTTTTTTCTTTGCAGTACTCCTTTTTTTATGTATACATATCTATGGTGTTGGTTGTTGCATGTGGGTTCATACAAAAAGTGTCTTTACAATGCGAGATCCTTTATGGTGAATGATGCTCTTCCAAGAAGGCAAGTCTTGGTGCAATTACACAACTATGTTTGATTGATAGTTGTTGCAATAAGAAATTTGATTTGGACAAGCATGTTGGGCCACTTTAAAACAGAGAACCAGGACACCTTCAAATTAAAATAATGCTTTTCTGCTGATCGATTGCATCAACCTCAGGCCACTTGCATGGATATTTATGGTGTATAATTAGGGTCGCAAATAGGTAAGACCTGGCAAGAAGGTTTTGTCATTTTTGATGTACTGGATCTGTGAAATAGAGTTCAATTTCTCGTGAATTCAATTTAGGGGCTGATTTTTCTTCCTCTAACTGGAGGTCCTCTTACGTTTTGTGATAAGCAATGCTTTAAATTTGTAAGGTCTCATCACCTTAATAACACATAAGAAATTGCCATATCATGTCAACTTGGTTTCATTTATTTTGGTGAAAATGTGCCAATATTAAGCCCTTTTTGAAACCAATTGTCTATGTCAAAGCATTCTTTCAAGTATATTGAATGCCAGTGGCCGGTTTTGCATTTTTTAGGCCTATCATGATATTGTTGGCCATTGTTGTTCGATGCAATACAACAGCATCGAGCATAACTGGTTATGTATAAAGTAATTGAAAACAGGACTGACTGTTTAGGCTCATCAATTCATGCATGTATATTATACAAAACTGCAGTTCCGAAATGTACAATCTCGCGGGCATTAAACCACGTATTAGCTTTAGTGAACCGGCAAGCTCTCTCCAAGTTTGATGATAAGGATGACATGTGATCAAGAATTTGAGTTATTTTTTGTCAAACACTCCCACTATCACTATGTTATTACAGTGAGACCGAGGACATTGAATTCTCAATCATTGAGGGGTTCCATTGTTCCTGCTCACATATTCAAGGGTCATCTGACGCCAGCACCACTTTAAATTCACCTTTCAGGCAAACTGCATATTTCAAAACCTTGATAACAAGACCCTCATCACCTCCCACATCCATGGATCACTATGGACAGACACCTCCCAAATCCATAAGTCGCTACGAAGTGGACGTATTCCCGACTTCATATCAATGGATTCCTCTTACCATCTTTCGAACAAGGGAGTTGAGATCCCTATTGAAGTCCATGCGTCTGAGATCTCAAATCGCCTCAGACCCAGACATACAAACACGATCTCAAATCTCAAATGGAGGCACGCAAGCACAGCCTAGAGGTCTTAAACTCAGCTAATTTGGTGGACCAAAATCCAACTTGTAACTAGATTTTAAGAATTCAACACCTCTATTTTCCTCATTATGTGTTCAGCAGTGAGCATTGGTAACGTGCATAGGAAATGGATAAAAAAAGTTGCTTGACTTGTGCCAAACAGTATCAGTCAGAACACACACCATATAGACACAAAACCGGTCATATCTATGTATTGTATTCTATATTATATGGGTGTTCAAATGTAATACCGAGCGAGGCCTAGGACAGAGTCAAATGGGAGTCTTCGGCCAAAAAGTAGCCCGCAGCATACAAGTTTTTGTAATGTTATCACAGCAATTATTAACTCATCAATAGGAGAATTGCAACCACGGGTTTATTAACATTAAGCACCTCAATGTTGCAGATGTCAAAAGTAAAGACAAAAAGTGCAAAATTTCGGAGGCTACAAGCATTTCAAAGGGTACAGCACTTCACTTCACCACTGAGTCCAAGAATTTCAAATCAGACACCATGCTTGACAGCTTAGGTTAAAAGAGTTGGAAGTTCATCAACCCAGCATAAAGAAATCCAAGACGTCAAAAGAAAGCCCTCAGAAACTGTTGACGTGCACAATCATAGTGCAATGCCAAATCTTTTACCAGAAATTAAGTATTCTTTTCTACTTATATGCACCCCAAAATTTGGAATCCCTTGGGAACCTGGGGTCATAATGCAACTAAGAGCAACACTCGGCATTCTTCTGCCAGGCGAAAGGCCAAGCTGTCAAAGAGCTTCACCAGAACCCAGCGAATAATTTCAAAGCAGTGACTATAATCAGCTCCCAACAGCCTCCCAATTTACTAGCATATTTGGCATAATTTCAGGGAGATCAAGAGCCATTAATAGAAGATGCTGCTTCTGCAGCCTTTTTCTCACGTTGTTTCTCCCTCTTCTTCTTGTTTCTCAAAGCATTCTTACTTGTTTCCCTAAAAGAAATCATCATTCAAGGCTGGTTAAGAAAGAAGACCTTGTTCTTTAATAAAATGCAAGAAGTGGCAAAACTACTTTTGCTTAAACACAGGCGGAAGGCGACTTACTCAGATGCACCAGTTTCCCCAAAAAGCTGCCACAGGGTAAGATCCAGAATCAAATCAGTCTTGGAACTACATTTTTATGTGAGAACTCAGTATTATAAGAATGTACCTGTGCCTGAACTGCAGCTGCAGATTTGGCATGTGGTGGGCGATAGGCAGCAGCTTTCTGTGGAGGATTGCTGGCTTTTACAGAAGGCTGTGAAGGTTGTGCAGGCCGTAAAGGCTTTGAACCTTCAAGAATAACCAACTATCAATTAACGGTACCAACAGAACCAAAAAATATGCTAATATTGCTTACCTTTGTTACTGGAATCAATCTTCAAGCTCTCTTTGACTGCTTTTGTAAGTTCTTCAACATCACCAAACTTATCAAGTGCCTCTGGTTTCCACTCTGCCTGCAGAGGATTACCCCAAAGAAAATCGCAAAAATTGGGAATGATGCTAAGATGGAATTTCACATCACGGTTGAATCCTG
Source organism: Nymphaea thermarum (assembly GCA_011799765.1). NCBI lineage: Eukaryota > Viridiplantae > Streptophyta > Magnoliopsida > Nymphaeales > Nymphaeaceae > Nymphaea > Nymphaea thermarum. The sequence continues at coordinate 117,703 of JAANDH010000311.1, read as the reverse complement.
ACCTGATAAAGCTTGTCATACATCTTCTTATAGTATAAGGACCCATCATGGTAAAAAAATTTAATCCTGAAAGGCGCTACATGTCAGTCCCTTAAATATTTCCAACAAAATTAACTTTTTCTTAGAGTTGCCAATACTATTCCAATACATACCCATTGTCTATCTGTAATCTAGGAGAAGTTGTAGCAGTCATCAAATACCGCCCATCAGGAGACCATTCACATGTTACAGAGCATTCAGATTTTGTAGTTCCAAGTAATATTTTTTCGGAGCAGTCCCAAAAGGCCTGCAGATGAGGTATTATTTAACTATTTGATAAATAAGATGTACATAATATCCTCACTGATAATCAATGCATAAAAAACTGTCACTTTAAGCAAAAAATTCATCTGGACAAGTTGGTAAAGGCTTTTTTCATTCCCCATTCTATTCAGATGGCCAAAGCAATTTAGCTACAAATAGAATGGAGAACAAGGAAGCCAATTAACCATGGTTTGAAAAGACGATCATTGCATAATAAGGTCAACGAACCATGAAGGTTTCTGCTGGCCTCAGTATAACAGACTTAGATAAAATAGTCAAACACGCCACAGGATGGATGACATCACAATCTGGATTTGATAAAACCAAGCATCAAGACTAACTTTACAACATAGCTTATGATACAGGAAAAGAACAGTCGCCCAAACAATTATTGCAAAAGGCTAATCATCACATGCAATTTCAAGAAAGAAAATGGTGGACATTAAAAAGAAAGATATGTCGATGAATTCAAGAAATTCAAGTAAAGACTGTCCATGAGATTTTATCCAAGTGAAAAAATATGATGTGACAGGAACTGAAAAGAAAAATTAGATATTACGCCAGCAAAACAGCAAAGAACAAGGAGTTGAATTTATATTGGGCATCACCAAACAGAGAGGACCAAATACAACGTTAATCAACACATAAAAAATAAGGGCTTGCAGAGTTTCCAAAACACACAAAAAAAGGACTATGGTAAGCAAGGTGATGCTCCCAGAGGATGCCCTAGAATGAACATGGTCATTTATGAATGTTCTGAACTTTTAACAGTGAAGTTTTTAATAGCATAAACTAGTCATATGCACAATAAAGTTGAAAAAAGGAGAAATTTGTGTGCAATAAACAAAAGAATCTAAGTCGGACATTATAATAAATCTGAGCAATTGGGCCTAGATCTGTAAACCTAAAAACAAAATGAACCCGGATGCAAAAGATTTAGTTACGGCCTGCACAACCTTCCAGCCTTCTGTAAAGGCCTTCACAGCCTTCTTCAACATCATCATCTAGAAACTAGTTGAAACTTGAAAGCAACTTATGCAAAAGTTACTGGCTTTCATGAGGCTGATCCGATAACATGCACAAAGTTATGTCTAAATAAGTGTCAACTTAGCTTCAAAAAGCACAAAAACAAAGCCTTTTCAGACAGCTGCACCTCCTCGTCAATGACATTATCAAGCCCAGAAGTGCCTTTTAGTTTATTATTGAGATTAGACTTCTCTTACACAACAAATATCAGCGGAAGATTTGGCACCTAAGTTTTCAGAACTGATATGACAACACAGATAAAGGGTTAAAGAACGCCAGCAGAGAAAAGCTAAATTAAACCAAAATATCTGCAGCATGACAATTTGTTAAGGGCCTGCATGCAAAATGAACAAGACACCATATAAAGAAGGAAATTAAAAAACCAGAAAGATATGAATGAAAGCATGTCAAGCTTTGTAACTGTCATCCCAAAAGATTCGCACTGCAGTGTATATAGATGCATCAACTTGTGTAACTATAGTTTGTACAAAGCCAAATTTGTCAACCTTGAGATACATAGATGCGGTTAGGGTTTCCAGGAAATAAAAAAAAGTATCATGAAAACACGGTGACATCTTCTATACACTCTGAATCTAAGGCATCCAGTTAGAATGTGAAGCCAACAGAAACTGCTACTTAAAACTAGCATATGGTGGTACATCTCATAACTTGATCTGATAACATGAACACCAGCCCAGCAACACTTCAGGGACTTGTGGTGTCATTGGGCAGCAACTATTTTTAATAAATGAGCGCTACAGGTGTATGACACATATGCTTCTCCTGTAAGTATAAAAGAAGTCTGCAAATCTATTGAAGCTTCAAGCAGGCGGCATCTGATGTTCACACATTTTATCATTGAGAGCCTAGCGAATGATAGCAAACTTCAAAGTCTGAGAGTCCAGAAACAAGCAATGCCTCTTTTTAGAAGAGAAGACACTTAACATTACTTAAAAAGCAAGAAAAGATACTTAAACATAACCATTGTAGAACCCGAATAATAAGTTCGTTGAGGAAAAAGCATATGACAGAAACAAATTCGACTCATAAGACTAGTAAAGCAATACCATCAACAGGCTCCACAAAATTTGCTTAACTCACCATGTCACCAGGCAAATTACCAAACCCTGCCACACATAGGACTGGGAAATGGGATCAAGGCCAACAATCCCAATTAATGAAAAATTTATCATGAAAAACAATATATCAACAAAAAGGAAAAGAAAAAAATGCCACCATATGGCCATTAACAATATCAGTATAATCTTAGGCACCGATACAACCAACCTGTATTCAAACAGAAAGCATACTAGTATTCAAGCATGATCATCAGAAAATCGAAATGCTTATAAAGGATACGTTTTCCTCTAGGATTCCATCTGAGAGTGTTGTACGGTCCAATTCCGAGCTCAAAGATTGGATTGCATTTCTTGTCAAATAAGGTCACCTTTGCAGGCATAACTGTAATAAAATTAAGGAATAGAAACACGTATAGCAAAAAGGGGTTATGAACACCATTTTTGAATAGAATTCCTTTACTTCTCTCTGCCAAAAATGGGAAAGAAAGAAGAGACTCAGAACCAAGGATACATCCATAAACAACGGCGAATTCAGTACCCAAAGGTGACCATTGAACATCATGAACTGGCCCTTCCTTCCCTGCAAAACCGCCAAAAATTTCACCTTAGTAAGTTTCAGGATTAACGAAATCTAAAAAATAAGCTCGATTCCGAAGAACCAGAAGATTGCAGCATAGGAGCCATACTCAGAGGAACGTGTCCTTCGTGGCTTCCATCAGTCGTCAAGTAATTCAATTTCGTTTCCCCATAGTAACTTTGGTTGCTCTTATCCACGTCCGACTGCGCCACCACCAAAAGGCCAGTGGAGCCGCGATTCCATAGCATCTGCACCGAGGAGCAGCGGAAGAAGCTCCGCCGCGCAACCGCCTGACTCTGTAAATTCTTCTCGCACGAGAAAATCTGAACGCTGGCAGGAATTCCCTGATCAAAGAAGCCAACAGGAACAAAAAAAAATTCACCAAACAAAAGAGAAAAGGTCCCATTGAACAACAGAGGAATGCGAAGAATGCAAAATCTTTCTCAGCAAGATAGGGGGCTAGATGCAAAGAATGATTGAGACCTTCGATTCCGGAACGAACGCCGCAACATGAGAGGCAGGCGACTTCGGAAGCTCCATGGCTACTAGTCCAGGGATCCTGAGCCTGTAGAGGATGCCCTTCGAAAAGTCCTTGGCGTCGAAGAACTGTATCTCGTTTGTCGCCATCCGGCAAGCAACGGATTCATCATCGCTGAATCTGATAGACGGCCTGATCGTTCAGCAGGCAAACAGCCTCAGCATGGCTCAGAATAAGTATACCAAGTGATGGAAAAAATGAAAAGACGGGCCAACGCACCACGTGGTCTTGGAGATGTTCTTCTGGAACAACTCGTAGGCGCGAGTCGAAGTGGCAGTGTTCCAGAGAACAACGTTCTTCTCCTGTTGCGAGCCCGGGGAGGGCTTGCGGAAGGTCTGTAGGTAGGTGGACCGGGGTGAGATGACCGCGGCAGCGACGCCCGCGATCTGGAAAGAGAGGGTCTCGGCGAAAGTTGAGGTGTCATAGAGCCTCACGGCCGCGTTGCTGTCGGTGACGGCGAGAAGCAGAGAGCCATCGGGGCTGAAGGACGAGGAGGAGCAGGGTGAGCCCTGGAGCTTGACACTGGGATGGCCATCTGCAAACGGCGGGCCGGTGCTCAGAGAGAACCCATTTGGTTCTCTCGCTGCAAAAAAAGTTTTCGCAACCAAAATATCTCAGCAAAGAGAAACAGAGACAGAGAAAGACAGAGAAACAGAGAGAAAGAGAGAGGGTACTGAGAATCTGCAAGGAAGGAGACGAAGATGATGATGAGCTCATTGAGTTGCGCCGCCTGTCGTCGTCCTCCGGCCGCTCTGAGAGAGAAGACGAAGGAAGCCGACCTCGCGTTTTCCCCTTCGCCTGGGGAGGACGCGTTCTCCTTCCTGTTTGGGGAAATCACAAGGGAAAGCTATTTTTCCTAAGAAACAGAGTTCAGAATGGTTATTCCAAGGGATCGAAGAATTCCGTTTCCTTCGGTTATCAAACAGTTCCGACGGGGGAAAAGGAATTTAGTACATCTCGCTCTCTCCCCTCCCATATTGTTACAATCTTCACTCCAAAATTTTCATATGAATGTATACATTGTTATGTAAAGTTGGAAGGGCAGCAGATTTTTGCAGAAGCAAACACACTCAACCATGAAAATGTGTATTAAACATTAACAAGGATACTAACTTTTCTATTTTTCACAACACCTTTATTTCCATCCATTGTCGACCTCGCCTGTTGCCGATGTTGGTCTCGTATTGGCCACAAATGCAAATGTTTCGTAGGACGGACCCGGATCTTACACTATTAAGCAATTTTTGGTTTTTATCGTAAAACATAAAATATTTATTAATTTTTCTGTAAAATAACTTGATGCAGTCCAATGTGCATGGTTGAGCAAACTGAAGCACCACGAAACTTAGTTAAGCGTCTCTAATTTAGCTTTGCACGTGGGCTAAGCAAACACAAGTTGCAGCAGCTGCTCTTTAGTTTATGTATGAGGAACAACATCCATGCATTTCGTGAGTGTTATTTTTTTTTAACTGCAAACACTGATAATATGACATTTTATTTGATGGACGTACCATAAGTTCGTGTATGTTCCAAAGCAATCCAAGGGTACCTTAGGAAAGGGAGAGGGTATTAGCCCTTCTTTGGGCGGCTTCCGCTCACCCTAATATACCTGAAACTATTTTTTTTTTATTATTATTATTGGATGGTTGTTTAGAAGAGCTTTTGAAATTCATGAATTTTTGGGGCACAATGTTGTATGATTTTCTTTTCCAATCTTTAGAACATATTAACATGACAAAAACATCAAGTATTTAATATCAAGCTTTGGTGGGTAGAACAAAAGTTTCAACTTCCACATTGCCATGGTATGTAAATACCTGATATTTTTGTTCCAGGAATTCCACTACCTTGATTGCAGGAGAAATTGTTAAAACTCAGTCACTACAACTTATTTCATGAAGTCTATCGTTCCAATGAGGGTCCAAATGAACAGAACTCAAAAATTTTCATTATGTGATCTAACTCAGGTGACAACAAAATCAAACTCGATTTCCATCATTGCGGCATTCCAAAATTTCCTATGTTGCTTTTGCTATTCGCAGCCTGTGGCAAGTATGGTGTCTAAGGTTAATTGGATGGAGGTCGATGCCTCGTTAACAATAATTAGTTTCACGACGACCACCATCAGAAATCGAAGAAGGGTGTTTCCTGCACAGACGAAGGGCTAGCCGATCAACAACCCACTAACGTCTGCAAGTAGTAACCGGCAACCCTTTGGGACATTTCGAGAGAGCAAGCGAGAGAAAGTGGGAAAGAGATGAGTTTGTTAGTAAGGAGAGAGCAGCAATGAGATGAGGCTGCGTTCTGGGAGTCCAACGGATGTTGTAAAAATCAGTTTCTTTCAGTGGAACTTAAGTGCAGGTATAATAACACAACAAGAAGCCCCGGATTATCATATTGCGTTTGTTAGATTCATGATGAACTCACAAGTGTTCCATTTGCCAAAACGACTCCCAAAGTAATTTTGGTAAGCTTAGGGAAGGAGAGGCTTTGGATTTAGATCTCACCAAAAGGAATTAACTTAATTTTCAGACCTCCAGCCTGGAGGGCAAACTACAGAACAACCCTTGTTGTTGTTGATGGCAAATGCTCGCTTATGGCTTCCCCTAATTTGCAACGTGTGAGTAATCAGATATTGCTTCCGTAATGCAACCCTGAATCTTACCTTATTTCTATTTTGCTGGGCAATTGCCAATGTCCAAGAATATCACTCTGAGATGTTCTGTATTATGGGAACTACAGAACTACAGAATAAAACTACAGAACAACCCTTGTTGATGGCAACTCTTAAATCGCTTATTGCTACCATACAATTTTGCTTCGCCTTCTGTTCCTATTGTTTTTCTCTTGTAGGGATCCCAAAATATTAATTGTCAACAACTCGTGGAGTAACAAACGAAAGCACAAGGTGCACCTTACTAAGGGCACAACTTTATCCTTGCGATTAAGAATCTCGTTGTTAATAATCCTAGAATTTTTGCCAAATAGGAAGATGGTTAATATTTGCGAAAATTCGATTCTTTTCTTCTTTTTAACTTCACCATCGACCTGACTAGGTTCTCAACGTAAAGACAATTCAATAGACATAACACATCTCTCGGTGCGCATTGGTACGGGCACTACACAAACCATACAAAAAGAATGAAGAAAAATACCATGAATTTAAAAGAATCGGCCCAATCTCCTCTTATCAATTTACCCCAAAATTCACATAACAAACCGATCTTCTTTCATTTAAATAACAATTAACGTTATAAACTAAAGTGCTGCACCGTGTATTTATTTGATTCTACTACTCAAGAGAAAAGCCAAAACACCCGATAAGAGAGAAAAATCCCAACCCCCACTGGGCTGATTGTTTACATAAGGTAGGTAGATGGCTAGCTTTCGGTAGGTAGATAACTAGCTTTAGGTCTTGGCCTGTTTCTCTTACTCATCAATTTACTCATCAATGACTCTGTAAACTGACTACCTACCTATCAACACGGCCACTACCTGCCCCCTCCCCTCCCCCGACTGGAAACCATATTAACTATATATGTTATATTAGACAGTGCTACTTGCGTAATACGTTTTACCGACAAAAAGTATTGCCACTTAATTACCTCACCGCACAACAAAGCCATGAATCAGGTTTTATGTGAGGTCCTTCCATCATGATATTTCATGTAGGTGTTCAATCTTTTTCTGCCTAACTGTACCCATTACGTGCCATCCAACCCGCAGTTGGTTACCAACCCAGTTCGTATAACACCTATCAGTTTTGTACATAAACCAGTCCAAATAATGACAATGCGTCAATGTAATCGAACGCACACAGCAGTGGCGATCAATTAGATTGCTCGCTCACTTATTTAGATATCTGGCTAACACAGTTGTTTATATCCTAAAAAGACAGTTACTTATATGGCATATTCGCCAAAAAGGATAAGATTCGCATCGATTAAAAACTAAGACCGAGGAGGTCTAGAACTCATTAACTCATGGTTGTCGACGGGCGCCCCGCCGATGGGCGGACCTGCCACCGACGCCCACATTGGAAGCGTACGTTTTTTTGGATCTTCCCAAGTTCAAGTATGTGGCCTGTACGAGAACAAACGTTTCCACTGAGGGAGAAAACTTGGGTCACAAAGTGACGAGACAGGGTTCAGAACACGAGAAGCAACTGGGGGCCAGTTTGTAGTAACAAAATTAGTAAAGCCGAGGCCACACGAACCTCTCCGACCGTGGGCTCCGGCTCTTCCAACAGTTGCCTGAAAACAGAAAAGCAGATAGATATGGCTTCAATCAGAACGCTGCCACCGGCCAGAGAGTAAGTCCGACCCTCATCGTGAACCCAGCAAATAGAGGACCTAGGGGTTCCCGGCCCTTCCACTCGGAAACTAGGTCGGTTCAGGATGAGGGAGCGTCACGGAGACAGACGATGGATGATACAGCCAGCTGATTGAAGTGCCACATCGTCAGATTGGATCTGCCATAGACTGCTCCGACCTGAGCTCATGATGAGAACTTCCGTTAGTCATAGGGTCGGATGCCACCATTAACCGGCTGGGCAGGCGGATAATTATAGCTCCCTTCGCTAGAAAACTGGAAAGCAAGATTGGTGACAACAAAGCAGAAAATCTAAATATAACAAGCACAGAGCTTACAATGTGAATCTGTACCTCAGATCTGCTCAGGCAGATCCCCGGGTTCCGATGGATACACGAACAACCAACGGCCACTACGACTCCGAGGGGCACAACCATGCCGGAGAAGCAGGAGCAATCCCACAGCTTCCAAGAAAGATAAAGAACAGTTTTGTTATCCTCGCAAACACAAAATTCCTCCAAATATGAGGAAAAGAGGAGTGGAAAATCTACTCCTCAGTACCTGCACAAAAACTCTCCGTTCCCTGAAGGGAACTCGGCTTCACACATGAGCTCTAAACCTGCCGTCTACAACACCTTCAGATAACAAACCCAGAAATTGCAGCAGAAGAAACGAATCATGTATGCTATCTTTCGCGCCCTACCATGATCCTTCCCTTCCGCTGATCTCGTCTCCGTCGTCCTTCGAACGAACACAATTTCTAATCACAAATTACTAACATATGGCGTATATAGTAGTAAAAAGTAAGAACCATTAAAAGCAACATATACGGGTCCATCAACATCGCGGAAATATAACCCATATGACAGTACCATATTTGGACTACAAACTCCTACCAGGTTTTGAAATTTCAAAAGAAAAAAGTAAAGAAAGCAAGCAAAACGAAAGGAAGAAATTGAAACGGATAGTTTTCCTGTTCCTCTGAACATCTGTACAAGATCTTATAGATCCATCATCATCATCATTAGGAATTTACTCACATGCACAGGATGGTGCGACCTCCATCTCCGCCTTCGTTGTCCTATCTGCTCCAACTTCCAACGGCAGAGTCTCAGCCTCCGGCTCAGTTGTTAATCTGTCAGCCTCCTCTGCACGCGATTTCTCGGCCTCTGCTTGCGATGCCTCCATATGGGGCATATCTAGCTCGGACCGCGATATCACCTCATCGACGTCAGCACACGAGACAACCTCGGGCTCTCCATCCCCAACGCTTTGTTCTGAAGAAATATCACCGCCACCTTCATTTCCAGATACTTCTTCATTATTCGCCTCGACACGATCAGCCTCTAGGATCCTCAGCCTCCGTCTCAATTCCACAATCTCCTGCTCCATCAAAAACATACGCTCCTTAAGTGTCAGATTCTCCTCCTCCAACTGTGCAATGAGCGCGTCCTGATCATCCACTTTGCTCTCCAACAGATTCTCATATCTCGACTCATCGTCACCGCCGAAACCAGAAGGGTAGATCATCTCAAACCGGCTTAGATCGTGGTCCAGCCTCCGCTCCACCTCCACGTGCTCCTCCACATCACTCTCGCTGTCACTCGATGTTCCCGTCTCATCCCGATTTTCCTCGTTTCCTGGTGATCGCAGACGAATTAACCCGTTCATGGAACCATACCCATCGACGCCCCACTCCTCCTTCGCCATGTCGATCAAACCCTCTCTTGAAGGCGAAATAACAGGGGTTGGCAAGATAGCGGGAGTCACCGGGCAGGGAGAGACCAGAGAGGCAATTCCCCCGGACTTCTTCGCACGGATGATAAAAGACGTCGTATTCCGCGGCGCATAGGGCGCAAACCTGTGGAACTTCCGCTTCGGGTAGAATCGCCGTGCTTTCAGCCTGTTCTGAGTCTGCAATTCCTGAAGCCTCGGCGGGTTGTAACCGACAACACCCTGTTGTTGTGCTGCCGGAGCACCCTCGCTCCCCTTCCGCCGCTTATCCACCTTCTTCGACTTCCAGCTTGCACGGCCAGACTGTGGATACCCACCAGCCACGCTCGTCCCACTGCTACCTCCGCCGTGCCACCCTCCATAGGTTCGATTCATCATCTGGCCCTTATCGTTCATCCTTCAGCTTCAAGAACCAAAGCGAACACAGCAAAACAGAATTCCCCGTCGCCGAACTCCTTCTCAACACAAAGCAACGGAATCCGTTACCTGAATCCCTCAATGTACGATCCCCAATCACAAAAAGAAACGACGTGCTGCGGTGAAAGCGGAATCTATCAAAACCCTCTTTTCTGAACTACACTTCGCTATGAAACCTGGAAGAAAAGTCCTACGGAAAACGATGATCGAAAACCCTACCTAACCATGAAAGAGAGAGAGAGTTCTGGAGAAATCTAGGTTTCGAGAATCGATCCCGAGCCCTGCGAAGTTCCGTTTCCGACGAAATCAACCCGCTGGTGAGATCAGTAACGGTAGAAACTAGGGCTCACAGAACCAGCAAGAGAGAGAGAAAGGGGGGAAAACGGAATAAGGAAGGAGAAAAGAAAAGAGCGGGGACGATGTCGTCAGACTTAGCTACCCGGAAAGGAAAACGAGAACGGCTCCGGAAGAAAGACAGGAGAAGCGACTGGCGAGGGAGGGTTTATATAGGCCAAGGACTGGCATGCGAACGGTCAGATCAAAGGGGCAAATGTTTTCGACGGTCCAGATCTTCCGATGCCCAGGTTTCCCTGGTTCCGTAGTGCTATGGACATTTTGAGCGGGGCCAATTTCAGATTGCCGTTGATATTGCTTTATTCTACCAAAATGCCACCGCACTCTAGGGGCTCTCCCCCCAGTGCCTCCACGGCGACGGGGCTTCCCGGCAAAGGACTAAAAAGGGTTCCTTAATTTCTTGTATTCCTTTTGAGTGCACGGATCGAGTCCAACCAGGACTTGGTTCCGCTAGGACTCCGTTTCTCACCCAAGTGGGCTCGAGACGTTTCCCATAAACGTATTTGCCTAAGTTTCAAACCTCGTTCTCATATAACTTAGTAAAGTTCTTTGTAGTTCTCATTCTATCACCAACACTCCTCATAAAAAAAAAAAAAAGGAAAAAAAAAAAACTAAAGCCACCAGAAATATGCCAATATCTCTCATCGAGCCCAGTAAACGTGGACCTTTGACTTTTGGTGAGAAGAAAATTCTTCTTGAGGACAATTAAGTCTTTACGAAAATGGCGTTACGGTAATTATAAGGAACGCGGAAGTTGCGTTCGTCTGAGCGGAAATCGTCTAAAAGCGAAAAGACGGTTTCACCCACGGCGTTTGCGGAATAAATACCATTTTAATTTCGCGTTACTTTCAATTACAATTAAGTCCCTGAGGCGTTAAAAGATTGTCCCGATTCTTCCCCTAAACGCAGTGGGAGTGGAGTGCCCCCCGGTTCTCACGAATGCCCCTGCATTTGCATGAAATGACATGCCCTTCTTATGAGAACATGCCGTCAGGACAGGGAAAATTGAGGGCGCTTTTGAGATTTGAAGAAACGGTGACCTAGTTTAGTTGGGATTCTGGGAGATATGGATTCCCTTTACAAAGTTTCAGATAATTATAATTTCTAAGAGATAGGAATTGAAAGGGAAATTGGATAGGAAGATACATAATTAGGATGCCTCGATTCCTTTTTTTTTTTTTATAAATTTAAAGTCTAATTTTAACATGAGTTATCTATAAATATAAAGTGTCAACCTTTGCATTCCCAGTTTAAAAAAAAAAAAAAATTGAGTACCTTCTTTCCCGGTGAAACGATGGATGAAGAGTCAAGATTAAAAAGGGCCTAATGATAAATATCAAATGTCCGATAATCTTCTCCTTTTATCTGTTTTAATTCATAGCTTTTTAGCACAAAGTTGAGATTTCGCGTATCCGACGCTATCAATTTTGAATCAGGTTGTCATAATTTATTTGGCGTAAAAGTTCCAAGATCGTCACGCATGCCAACTTTTTTACAAAATAAAATCAAGAAACGTTGGAATCCTATATGTTTTCTAAATCTGCTCGTGTCATGCATTTCTTTACTAAGGTCATAAGACTTAGTAAGGTTAGATGCAAAAAAATACTTCTGACCAAAAATATATTTACGCAGGCAACATTACGAGAAAATTACCAAGTTAAAATATTTTTTTAATCAAGGAATACAATTTTTGGAAATCAAGTGTTCAACCATTTGCCACAATTTATGAAATTTGTCTTCATTTCGCAAAGTTGAACAACAGAAAGATCTAACCTAAGGCAGCTCGAGCTTAGCCTTGCCTAGAGACTTCCACGGCGATGTCCTTGGCTCGAGCTTTGGCACGCTTAGAATCGATTCATGCCTATTTCCTTCAATAAAAAAAGTAAGATTCGCCTTTCACTTTCGCACCTTTCTTTTTGTTTACAAGTTGAGAATCACAGCTATGATTTTCAACATATATATATATATATATATATATAGATTGTCACGACAAAAGTATGTGAACTTTGGTGAATCACAAGTTAAAGCAAATGCTCTTTTGCCTGTTTAAGCGGAAAAGCTCACGCAATGAAGAACCTTTCCTCATAGGCAGAGGAAGACCTCTTGGGGTGAAATTTCACATTGAGTGATATTGATCAAACAAGACAATGGTAAATTCACACCTGAGTTGAGATTATTTAACTGGCCAGGTAAGATCATAAAATTTTCCCAGCGGCAAAGTAAGAAATTTTTTGTTAAAGGCACTAATCTATAGGCACAAATCCAAAATTAGAACTTATATAAATGTATGTATAAGATTTGTGGATTTTTCTATCCAGGTTTAGACAGAAAAATCATGCAGCCTCTCATGGCATTCTGTCTAATGCATTGTATCGGATAATACATTTATTGATGCAATGTGTTGGGTGGCTGTGATTAGATGAAGCTCAATATATATATATATATACACTAACATGTAAATAAAACAAAAGCCCACATGTGGCTCCGCTACCGACTCTTTGGCATAGAAAAGAATAATGTCTGACCAAACACATATATCTCTTCATAAAGCATCCTTAATAAGCAATTCTGATTTCTGTGTTACTAAATATTGGTTCTAAAGATTGTTTTTCCTGAAGAACTCGCGCCCAGTCATATCAATTTGGTGTGGACCGGCCTGCCTATGCTTAGAACTTTTCATTTTCTCTTGCGTGGTTGACACGATGATCATAAAGGAGAAGAAAGTAAAAAGAAAAAATGTATTCGAGACAAAGGCTTATAGACATGATAGTTTAGGAGGTCTGATTCGATTCAAAACTGTGACTTGACAAGAAATGAAATAGCCACCAACGATTCTGAAATTGTCAAGAGAGCTAAGGAAATTAAAAAAAAAAAAATCAACCCATCTTGAACTAGTATTGAAAGAGATTCTTTAGTTGTCTCTTCAACACGGCTCGGCCGATTCAGGCCAACTTTTGACAGCATTGCTTGATTGCAATGGCTAGCTAGAACAAGTGTCGCCCTTTTTCTTCTTTTATGGCGCAAGAAATGGTGTCGACTTCTTAAAGAGTTGGATTTGATGACCTAGAGGTGCATGTTTACCATGTTCTATCCCAGTAAATTTTTTTTCTCTTCTTGCAAATCTCGTGAGCACTTCTTTTCTCAAGGCACATACACGCAAGTGTCCCCAAAAAGGTTAGCGCAATGGACAGATGGGTTGATAGGCAATCACTGTCCATTTCAAATACTCTATACTGCAAAAAGGAGAAAGTTATATATATATATATATATATATATATATATATATATATATATATATAACTACATACCAGAATTTAGTACTCCAAGACCGATTAGGAAATTTTTCCCGTGGTAATATTAAGAAGCAATGTTTTCATCTTTTTTACTAGTTTTTCTCTATACTCCTTACGTCGTTATAATTTTCAACAATGGAAGAAATCACCTAATTTTCCTAACATTGTAATTCGGAGTAGTAGTAAAAAACAAAGGCCTGTGCGCCCCTTCATCCCGTTCTTACTTCCAGAAAAATTTTCCTTGGCGTCTACTCCAAGTATAAGACAAGGTATGACCTCCTTGAACTGCAAGTCTTTCGGATCACCAGGCCACCAGCTAATCGGAGTCCCGTTCTTGGTCGCGAGCTTTTATAGCGTGAAGCGCAAGAATGAGGACTGCACTCTATTTTGGAGCATAACTTTCTTCCATTATGCATGGTCAGAGTTAGATCGACTTTGGAGCGATCTACAGATTTTGATCATCTGCAACTTCATCAGCTCGATATATACAATCAGTTCCTGAGCAGAACCTTTTACGTTCATATTGCTGAACTTAACAAAATGAAATGAAGTCGGTGTTGCCATATCCCAATATTTCTATGGCAAGTAAAAAATATGTTACAAGCGTTTTGATCATGGCTTTCTCATCTAAGAGCACAGCCATATATAAATAAATGCATCCCCGTGTTTCGATTCAGGGTAATAGGCAAAGGGGCGATTTGTAAGAAAAATAGTATTGTTGGAACACATATTCTTATAACACATTTGTTTGAAGAACACCATATTTTTGTTCCACAAAACATGAAACTGTTGTATCCACTGTTTGATTGTTGGATATAGAAATAACTTCTATAATGACATTATGTTTTCCAAAATCAGAATATAGTGTTTTTGGAATATGTGTTTTAAAACTACAATGTTCATCTTATCGAACACCCTCTAATTGATGCTCAACCGACCAGTGGTTCGATCCCCTCTCGTACACAACAAACTGATAGAAATAGAAAATGAATTATACTTGAACAAGAAGAGATTCCCTCCACCCAAATTTGGTACTTCGACTTGAAATTGAGTTGCGAGTTGATGGAGGAGATCAAGAATCCAGTAACCAGATTACTCTTGATAAAATCTGACAGTCCCCATTGTTCTGATCAGTTGAAAACAAAAAAAGCCTGGTACAGTAATTTAGGCAGGCAAAAACTCTGCCCGCAGCTCTATACACCAATGTGTGGATTATCTGTAGGCATACAGGCAGGAGGACAAGCTATGCAATTTGCTGTCACATCACATATAACATGGCTTTGGCCTCCGAAACAACTTTCTCCTTTCCATTTCAGAAACTGTTTTCCAAGAAATGTATTTTCTTATGGTTGTTCCTAGAGTTCTGGGTAGCTCTGCTTCATAAATTTAAGTTTGTTTAGGCTTTGTATGAGATAAGACGGGGATATCTGCAGTCAGGACAATTGGCATCAACATTTGATCATTCAACCTCCAATTCAACAGATCAGCTGCTACATCTTATGAAATTATGGATTGATAAAATGCCTAAGAAACATGGAAGTACATTACTGGAAAAGAAGAGACGACAAAAACTACTTTGGCATGGCAGACACCAGACCTTTACACATCTGATTTTCAGACCATATACTGAACTAGTAAACGCGTAGCAAGCTAGAATTTAGCTGCTGAATTTAACATTACTCGCGGTCAAATATAAACATCACTTCATTGACTCTGTTGTCAAACTCAAAAGGAGAGTTATACCCAGCAACTGTGTAAGTCCCGGGGCTCCCAGGAGCAACAAACGCCCACCGGGTGCCCTGTAGGCCCTTCTTCAATGCATCTGCTTCAACGGCAACGTTCGCATCGTTCATGAAGCCTCCGAATCGCCGAACGGCTGCGTAACGGCTTCCCGGCCATCTCACAGCATGGGCTTCAGCAGACAATGGCGGTTTAGCTTGGAACTTCTGAGGGACGTAGAAGCTCACCACGTAGGAGGATGGGGAAACATCAACCAGAACAGGGGCCGTCATCTCTATTCTAGCATTGTCTTGATTGTTCCCTTGAATGTAGGAAAAGAGTCTGCCAAGAAATTATTAAAAGAAGAAACTCAGAAAGCGGTCACTATAACAACTGAAGCTACACGCATCTTCGACATTTCAGACCCACTTTTCCAGAATCCAAGAATGCAGTGTGTGAGCTATGTCTGTGGGGAGTGAATGGATTGAGTTTTCCCTGTATCTAGTCCTCACTGAAATTAGCATTAGTGAATATCTGCTTAATTAGACTTAGATTTAGAAGTAGAGTACGATTATAAAGAATAATGACTAATAGCAAGCGAGGTTCAAACTGAGACTACTAGCAAGCAATGATCAAATCCTCCAGTCCTATGCAGGTGATGGCACGACTGCTATCATTTTCCAAAGCATAAACCATAGCCTGTTCACTTGCCTCTGTGACATACATAAAATCTTATCTGCGCATCAAATCATAGGGCAGAAAACACAAACATGATCATGAAATACGTGATTTACTTACGTGGTGAAACCTTCGTTGGACCCTACGGTGTAGGAGGTAGTTCTTATAGGTTGGGTAGACATCCACACGGGGCTCCTGTAGTGCCTTATCTCAAACTCATTCTGGCTGTCCACAACATCATATGAAGGGCACTCGAGGGACTTGCAGTTCGGTGGGATCTCGTAAGGTGCAGCAGCGGCAGTGCCAATGACTAAACCACAAAGGATAAAGAGAAGAAAGGGCCGCATTCTTAGCATGATGGTCGCAGAAAGAAGCTCTGGTTCCTTATCGCTAACTACAGTACAGAAGCATGGGATGATGTATTAATATATAGTACAAAGTTATGGGCTACATGTGGTGCTCGTTTTTTCCTTTCATTTGTCTGGTTTTGTGTACTGCTCAATATTTTATGGAAGCAGATGCAGCAACGTGTCTTGGTTTATACTACGATCGGAACATTTAATGACCTGACGCTTGAAAGATGGTAGCTTGCCATACTTTTCAGTAAATGATATTCCAAAAGCATTTATTGTACTTCTTTCAGAAACTTAATGGCATGCATATGATCATGTTTCTGTACCTAGAACTACAATCTTCGAACCGGATTCACAAGCTTGATTTCTAGGCCATTGGTAATCGCGTTTAATCATAAGGTTTCGTTTAATGATCATCAAAAACAAAAAAAAGGTGTCAAGTTAAAACACCCTAAATCAAGTTATAGCTGCCTTGTTTTGTTTACCGAACTTTTCGGTGGTGCAAGTGTTCTTCTGGCAACTTTTTGCACTTTCCCCTTGAAAAAGAAATGATGGAGGCTAATTATCTTGATAATCCACGGTTGACTAACTTATGATCAGCTGAGTTAACCAGAGTTGTATGTGTGGCTAGGTGTGCCGTCCAATCTATTTTAGTCTTCGTGTGATGGACTGTGTACACCAAACATTTAAAAAAAGTCCCAAGTTGGTGCATGGTCCCTCCCCATATTCAATGGCCGGTTAAGACGTTGGACACTACTAGATGTGGACCTGCAACTGGGTTCCGTCAATTTTCACTTCAACATGCAGATGTTGAGAGAAAGAGAGACGTTCAAAATGTTCAACCTTGAGGAACGTTAGGTTTTAACCGTGTGAGTTAGGTACTCCCTTTACCCTTTCACATTCTCTTGATTATTCAAATCACATTCTTAAGTTGATCCGACATTCTCAATGTTGTCTGTACTTAGGCTCAACGAACCAGATACGTCATTATTTTGAACCCATGATGGTAGTTGTTCGTCCCACATATATGGTCCACATCTACCAGGTATAATGTATTCATCATCCCTAGAAATGGTATGGATCTGAGGCCATTTCAGGTCCCATCGTTAGTTGAACGTACTTATCTACTAATTCACATCCATTTTGCAGTCGTTTGTGCCTTCAGCATTCATTGTCATTAGCAGTGAGGCCAAACGCATTCTTTGAACGAATTCCTCTCAACTGCAGCCAACTAGCGGGCATCACTTTCAACTTGCAGTTTATTCACTGAATCGTGTTCTAAAACAGTTGAAGGAGACGATGGATTTGGGAGGCAGAAAGCATCTCAAATCAGGTCGAATTCAGAGCCAGCACAGCCGAAAAACGAATGGTCAGTAAAGTTTGAAACCACCGAATTATCTACACAGCAATTTTTCTGGAAAAAAACGGCTTTGGCATCGTAGACATCGGCGCCGCTGGAGCCTCTAATTGTTTTCGATGTTAATCTCAAAAACCAAATCAGAGTTTTCAATCTCTGGGGAATCGGGAGTTGGCAACGCTGCCAGAAGCGGTGACGTTGTAAGTTTCTACTTTTTTTGTTTACAGTTGGATTTAGAGTCAAATTAAGCAGCTTCCTAATAGTTAGATATGGTAATACCTATACCTGATCCAGATCCGATCCGTTTGCTTTGTTCTCATTCTGTTTCAAGTTGGTGATGGTAGGAATAGGTGCTTTTCGAGGAATTAAAGGGCGGATGCATCCAGAGCGTTGTGGAGTTGGAGCACAAATTGAAGATCTGAGACAGGCTAGTCCCTTGAAGCAACCAAAGTTCAGGTAGTATTTACTTTTCAAATGTTGTGATTAAGTTAGTAGCGTCGCCCTTGAGTATTATTTTGTGAATTTTTTGGATTTGTTTTCATTTAAGGTAATAGGAGTGCATGATTTTTTGTCTATCTTTCTTAATATCAGTCTCTTCCATGTGTTCAATCAGCATTTGCAACTTAGTCTTAGTGGATTTTGGCTATAAATTTGAAATTTGATGCACGATTTTCATTGGATTTTATCGAAAATATCCTTTTAAAGAACTTTAATTAACATGAAAATAGCATCAAATTTTTTTCTTAAAGGAACTTCTATTGCCTTTTCAAGGTAAATATTCCCAACATTATTTAGTGTTCAAGATTGTTCAGTTTCATTTTCCTTTTAGAATTTTGAATTTTTTCATTAGCCTTGGGCATTGGTGGAAAGGTTTGTGGTTTTGCTTGCCTTATTAATTTGAACTTTTTTTTTTTGTGTGAGAGATTTTATTTCTTCGATAGTGAAGGATTAAAAAAAAAAATCCATGAGGCAGACACTGTGTTCCTTTATAAATAAGGTTGTGGATGGCATTTGGGATTTTTTTTTATTCTGTCTTAGAGTGGACTTCCCTTTTTCGAGAGAATAATTTTATGTATGTGGCTGGATTGAAGCTGGAAGTGAAGATGAGACTACAGGATTGATGAGTTGTTCCGTTGGTTGCCTAATCATAACTCATAAGCCATTAAGATTATTTATTCAACCCACAAAACAGACTAGAACCTGGAGAGGAATCCACTGAGAACATGCAGAACTTCTCTTTTAGGTGGATCTCGCACTATCGCACCTTCAGTTGCATAGAATGATGAACCTATACAACATGTGCAGCATAACGGAAGTAGAAGGAATTGGAGAAACTTTTCCTTGGCAGCTTTTATTATCAAAGGCAGTAATTCCAAGTAGCTAGCTTTGCCTTTTGATGGTTGCTTGTTCATCTATAACACCTACATGACATGCTTCCCCTCAGTCATGCTTGCTCTGGTCTGATGCTGCCTTGCGAGTACCCAATCCATCTCCACAATTGCAGTGTATGGTCATTTCCAAGTATGTGGAAAGTCATCAAGTGGTGTAGATTAGAACCCTGAATCTGTTTCTCAGTTTGGATGAATCATGCTTGGGAATAAACTGAAACTGTCCAATCTGACATGTTGGGAGTGTATGTATCTGAAGGATGTGCCAAACCTGCCCCGGTAGCTTGTTTACAGAGTGGCATTAGTCCCGAAATAGTTATGAGAAAAATTGACAGACGTTTCGTCAATTATAGTTGGCTTGATTGCCGTCGACCTGTGGCAGACCTCTCCATCCAACACACATTGTCCTCCGCGTTCACTTAGCACTTGTCTTTAATTCTGAGGCTAGAACTAGCAAGTTTTTGGGCAAGTATGTACTTCGATTTTATTTTTTCTGGTTGACCAAACCCCACTGCATTGAAGAAGCTTAGGCCATCCGAGCCAATGGCCACTAGAGGGAGATAGAATCAAGTCCATTGATGGATGTAGACAGAAGATGGCGAGCAGAACTTGAGACATCTCAATATTATTGGAGTCAGGAATCCAAAGAGAAATCAATGAACATCCTTAGTAAGACTTATGACAGAATTAGATGGGGATTATTGAAGAAGGCGCTTTTGCGTCTAGGTTTTGTGAAGGATTAGGTAGACAGAGTGATGATATTGGTCTCCGCTGTACCCACCACCTTGTAGGTTAAAGGCAAAAAAGGTGTGTGGTTGTACACTAAAAGAGGCCTTCGCCAGGTAGACCCTCTTACCACCACCTATCTCTTTCATATTTTTGTCGAAATGTTTCTTGAAACCTGCAACAGTTGTTCATCTTAAGATAAGCTCCCACATTATAGGAAAAATGGCACTAATGTCCATGACTCTTTATGATCACTGCAATCTTCTTCAATGGCCAGGAGAGGGACCTCGATCGTTTGATTGGTTGGCTAACGGGATCTATTTCCTTTAAATACATGCACTTCTTTTCTGGAGGTCCTTTTAAGAACTAATGCCTTCCATTGGACGGCCATGGTAAGAGAACTTCTGGCAGCGATTCTCCAAGCATGGAAGGTGCTAAAAGTAAAAGTTAGATGGAAGCAGCCCTACCTTGGACATTCGGAGATCCTCTATTTCTTGAGATCTCTGGCAAAGAGTACTCCATGTTATTTGTAAAGTTTGGCTCTCTTTCTACTAACACCGATAGAATCTTGTGGGAAGCAAATCCTAATGCATTGTTACTAGAGCACATTCGGATGAGCAACGATTACCCAACAGGATGCGTCACAGTATACATTGCCCAAAACGTCTTTCAACTCTTAACTGAGTTAGAAACTTACCTGTCATTCTCATGTAGTGGAGGTGAATCATTATTTTTTGAATGCCCAGTTGCAAGGTGCATTTGGAGCTACATATTAAATAATTCCGTATCCTTTAATGCTCATTCGATGGCTGTGGATGTTACAATGAGCCGGAGCATGAAGCTCATTCACGATCACCAGCGTCTCAAAGGTGGTTGGAGCAGCTCACTTACCATCAATGCTAGCTCTGGATCAAGGCAAAAATGGCATCAGAGAATAGAGGTACAGTAAATACATGAAGTTCATAAGGAAGGATCATATGAAGCTCATTGCCTCGTCGGGTGTTGGGAGCAAGTTCGCTAGGCTAGGATATTGAATTTTAGGTTAAAAGGCACTACAATAATAACTGATATCGAGCCTCCTCCCTAGACACGAATCATAGCTAGTAGTAGCAACTAGCAGGTCATCAGAGACCAATTGTTGTATTTTATTAAAAGATAATTTGGAGGAGTTGAGGTCGATGTTGAGCGCATCCAAAGTCATAGTCGATGTTGTAGGCACCATCATTCCATTACTCCATATATGGAGGAGACCCTCAAAGGTGATAGCCTTGTCACCATCAATGAACTTTGCAGTAGGTCTGAAAAGCCTTTGTAAGGATGGCCTGGATCTACTTTTGATGACTTGATGCGAAGTTGGCGATGATGATGAGCAGCCATCTTCGGTCCGTTGAGGCTGCCGAAGGTCTTTCTAAACATTTCTCGCTCGGGTCTTCCATATTTCCTTCTCACTCTCTTCGTTGTTGTTGTTGTCACCATGGAAGAGGAGCTGGTGTGCCTTGAAGCTGTCGGCTCAAGAAAAAAAACTATGCAAAGGAACTACACGTCATGTCAAAGGAACTTCACTTCACGTCGTTTTTTATTTTTCGATCTGATGTTCATTGTAAATTTGTGTTGTGATGATGCAAATGAACTTCACGTGATGTCGAAGAAGCAAAATATGTTAGGAACCAATCTTTATCAGAAAACGTTCAAGCAAAGGTCAAGACTTTATTATCCGCATAATATCTGATTTTTATATATTTGTTATTGTTGGGGTTCATAAAAAAACTTTCAAATGAAGGGGATCAATCGGGAGGCTAACTTAACAAAACAAAACAAAAAGGTGATCGGTATTTTCTTCAGAGTATTAGTTATTTTTCTTACGTTTTCTGTGCAGTCGAGCAACCGCTTTTAAGCGTCGGGCGGATTTCCCGACACTACTTTCATGAAGAAGGAAGAGTGCAGGCGCCTCCTTCCCGTCGACATCCTCCACGCCTCTCGCCGGCGGGCGGCAATCTGCTGGTGCGCACGCGAGAGGCGAGGTTGCCTGTTGGCTGTGGGGAAGGCGTCGGCCTCCCCAGGCAACTGAAAGATTATAAGAAAAGCATTAAATGATGCTCCGCCACTTGCTAAATAGAACGGCCCATTTTGCAATACCTAAGACATTGCCCTACAATTGCTGCAGATGCTGCACACCAAAGCATCATGTACTGGAGAAAAGCATCCCAAGAACTAAAGATGAAAACATTATGCCCCATGACTTAATCTAGTCCAAGAATACTCTAACCACCTAAAAATTACTTTCATTTGTTCCACTAAAGACTCGTTAGCGAGATCATCCAAGCCTGACGTTAATTACCAATGGTTTTTTTTTAAACGCCCAAGGGTAAAGCCACTCCCTGACTGCCTACCAAGTTTCCACTAAATGAATCTCTAGGCATCTGCAAAAAAAATTACAGAGCCATTTTTTCAGCCAGTTCGGCTGCGCAGAGCTTGTTCCTGATCAATGATCAAGAGAAGGGAAGAACTGGAAACTTTATTACCATCGGCCAAAAGTTCATCGCCAGCCAGGGAAGGACTTCTTAGAGAAAAAGTCATTGATACAAAGAGAAAAGAAAGTGGGAGGAAGAAAAACCCCAAGCTCTTGGTTGGACAGATTTAGCTCCTGTGACCTTCAATCAAGAAGAAGAAGAAGCCCGCTGAGCTGCTTTTGTTCGGCGATAACGCGAAAAAGAATCATTACCTGTGCTGCTATTGGGGAAAGATATCAGTGAAAATGAGAAAGGATAAAACTCACACACAAAAAATAAAAAAGTCTTTCTTACCGAGGGATGTCCGTCCATTGGTTGGCCGAAGAACTTTCATTTTTTGCCAAGAGGAAAATAATCCCTGAAATTTGAATCCCTCTTTCGCTTACCTACTACTTTCCCACTTGCCAGGTGGTAAAGAACCCTTCGATCCAGAAGAAGGAAAAAAAAGAGAGAGAGAGAGAGAGACCACAAAAGAAAGATTTGGTCGGCTGTATCAGCGAGAAAATGAGAATGAAAAAAAAAAACTCATTTGTAAAAAATAAAATAAAATGGGCAAGCAGACGTGAAAACCAAAAAAAGGGGATCTGGGCATTCACTATTGAGGCCTGACCTGTTACTGCCAGACCGACGCCGTTGATTTGTAGTAACAACTAGTTTATCAAGTGAACAAAATTGTTTCTAATGTCGCGTGATTATATTAAATGATTTGTTTAATTAATTAGACAATTAGTTTTTTCAATAAATCATTTTTTCATAAGGTTTTCATACTTTTTTCAAATTAAATGTGCATATTGAACATTGATTTTAATATTTTTAAATAAATAACAAATTTTGCTTTGGTAAACAATTTTTTCATGATGATGGCTTACTGAGAATTCTTAAATCTGGTGACCTATATTATTTCTCATTTAATAAATGCAGCGTTTGAAAAAAATTTATAGTCTCATTGAATTAATTAAAATCAGTTGCTTTATATCCACAGGAGAATTGTTCAATGATGTCATATCATCACTCACTCTTCTTCGGCCTAGTCCTCTTAGCTTTATTGGAGCATGTGCTTTTTTTTTTTGTATAAAATTGTATCCTCTAATCAAACAAAATATCAAAAATTTTTTTTATGAGCTCGGAAATTATTTTTATATTAAATCCATTTATTTCATATTAATTTTCATATTTTCAAAAATGCCCATTTTGTTGCAATTTGATATGGTATTGTCTATTATTTTCAATTAAATAAAAACATTATTTAAGATATCTTGCTTAGTCGTTGCCTTAACCATAATGGAAGCACACCTTAATTTACTAGCTTCTTATCACCATAAGCAACCAGAGAAGCCCCGGATAAGAAGGGCAAGCATCAGCAATGGACTCCAAGGGAGGTTAGATAATGAAGCTTGACATGCTCCGACTGTTAATGTTCTAATCCTTCACCTGCTCCCACACATAAACATTGATGTGGATACAAGCACAGCCATGAGCATCAGAGAAGGGAGGTATGAAACGGAAAGACTATCATTAACAAAAGTACGCAGTAGGATGAACACGAGCACATGGGGTATCCCTTAGATTAAAGTAGGAATGGAATAGACACAAACCATGCAGAAGGAGCCTTGTAAGCTATCAGCTTCTCTAAAGCTCTCAAAGATGATTGTCATGCTTATTAATTCCTTCCATGACACAGAAATCTGAGGATCCAACGGCATCAATAAAGCCTCTCAACGAGAGAGCAGGTAAGGCAACAGCTTTTCCAAGCAACTCATGGTCTATGAATAACACCACCACAGTTATATCATCGTGAAAGAAGCGCCGAATGCCTTTATCAACCCTTTTTAAATCTGGATACCTCATTTCCCTCTTCCTAGCCGCAATTTGCAAAGCGGTTCTCACAAGCTTCCTTGCAATTCCCTATCACATTCAAGCACCAAAAACAAAACAAAGGACACTGTGAACTACAAGGTAACGAACAACTCCAAGCTGAAAAAGGTGCTTCTTCTAGTATAAAACAGGATTTAAAACTCTAAATCTATTCAGCCAAGTGGCATACTGAACTTTATAATGCTAAACATATGTAAATATATTCGTTATTAGTTAACAAGAATATCTGTTCATCTTAGGTTTGCTAATCCTATTTCACGAGCTCAAACTAAACCTAGAAGCAAAAATATCTGCAGGCAAGCACCAGTTTATTGAACCCATATCCACAAAATAGAAAGATCAATTCACCAATTGTTGATCAACACAGTTTTCTCAAGACAGAAAAAGATGAGAATCAAATCATGCACCATGTTTACTTACTTTTCGCGGGGATGCCTGCACAATTTCAACAGCTTCCTGATTGGTCAATTGTTCCCAGAGGCCATCAGAAGCAAAGATGACAAATTTATCTTGAGAACGTACCACCCGGGTAAAAATGGAAGGTTCAGCAGACAATACAGGCCGGCGGAGCGGCTCTGGAAGCCGGAAGCGAGAGATTGATGGATCAATAATAAACTCTGGCCTCTTAAGATATGCATCCCCAATAGACCTTGACACCTAAAAGGTTCCAAAATAAGTGCAAGCAGAGAAGAAGTCAGTGCCACAAAAACCAAGCATTTTTCATTGTTAATAGCACAATTAAAGTACTTATAGAGGAGAAAAGGGAGAGGCACTGAACGTGAGAAGCTGAAATATCCATGCACAACACAATCTATTGAAAACACAAGCATAGACAAGAACTGCATGCTCAGAGAAAGGCGTGTCTCATGTCAACAAACAATGCATACAGAATATGAGATGTGCCAACAAATGGAAACCGCATGACTTGGACTCAAAAACCCACGGCTAATCAGACACATACTCACAATTGCAATGACCAATCAGATTTCTCAAATTTTAACAACTCACACTGTAAGCTACATTTTGAAAAGCATTGTGCTCTCAGTAGGATTTCTTCAGAGGACCAAACTCCACTTCATACCTCCCAAATTAATATAAAAAACTGAGGAATCATGCTGCCAATCCTTAGTTTCTTGAATGCCATTAGTCATTTTTGCTAGGCTATCATATTGCTGATCAACACTGGACATATTCATACATACAATAGACACAAAATTTCCTTTTTGAATCTAAGCAAGGAATTGGCACTCATGCACTAGGTTTCCTGATTCATGGTTCTAACTTGCAAGTCATAGCAAGCCAAAAAGGTCATACCAAGCACTAAGACTTAGAATTGCTTATGGATTAAAAAAAGCTCAAACTTCAGGCGATAATACCAACCTTACATTGAATAAGGAAAAAATTACCATCATATCATGGAACAGAGATAAGCTCACAGTCACAAATCTAAGAAGAAATTGACTACATCTCATGACCAAGAAGTAATTCAAGGATAAAACTCATGATGCTACATATCAACCCTACTTTTCAACTGCTGAGAAACCAGGATGAAAGCTGAATATGGACAATAGAAATGCTGTGAACATGGCACACATTCAACCAACTGCAAATAGAAGACATTCTCCACTCCCACAACATCAAACACATGGTATCATTATCCAATGCATAAAAGTGGGAAAAAAACAAACCTGAATGATGCCTTTGATGCGCCACACCCCATGCTTTAGAACAACAATCTGTGAATCATCAGGATGCAAGGATCTTAGCTCTTGTCTAACTTCCTCCATGCTTGCGTTGTGGTCTCTAGTCAATTGTTCAGCAATGATATTACCAGATCTACCTAAACAACCTACAACTGCCCGAGAATCACCAAGATTTGCAACATATAATGTTCCATCCCATATAACACCAACTAGACAACAAGATCCAGTGGTTGAAACTGATGGTTTTATTTCCATGCTTTGGCGAACATGTGTAAGAAATCCAGCTTCGGTAGCAGAAAATGCACTTCGAATAACATGTTCACTTATTGTACCATTCTCCTGAGCAATTCCTGTCACAATCAGAGCCACAGAAATTAGCAACAATCCTTTGTAAAAGATATTAATATTTCAGAGTTTCAAACAACTGAAGACAACTCTGAATCCAATACAATATATGTTCTTGCTAATACTGCATCCCCAAGAAGATAAGACGTTTTGACAAATTAACCAAACCCATAAACCTATTTTACAACGGAAAAAAATTCCTACAGACAAAGACATGATCAAGAAAACTATATACATATCAGTTTCAAATTTTCAAACTTACTAGGCATGCCTCGGCAGTGGACCTCCAAAAGGGACCTAGGCAGCACCTAGTTCGGTGCCCAGGTAGTGCCAATAACGAAAAGACAAAAAAAACAAGGAGGAAGAAGAGGAAGAAGGAGAGATTTCTAAGGAATGCAAGTCAAAGTTACCCAGGTGAGAGCAACACACAACAGAGAAAACTTGAATTTCTTACAATATTAGTAAGATATAAATACTAGGGGGAAAAAAATGCAATATCAGTGTCCCGATTCATGCTAATAGGATACTGTAAAAATATGAAGCAGAATAAATAGCTAAAAGGCCTACAAGTTGAACAATAAAAATTTGCACATGCAACTGCATTTTGAATGCAGGAGCACGTTCGACTAAGCAGATAATATATCTCCAGGCAAGAAAAAAGTCGCGGAGAAAGTACGTTGTCAATTACTAATTTACTAATACGAGGTTTTACGCAGGCTACTGCATTCATGTCCCAAGGAAGTCAACAGCACCTTGAGAAAGCCACCCACACCTGATGCCGCTACGTTTTTCACTACCAACCTGAAACCAAAAAAAAAAAAAAACAAATGGCCATCCTAGCCTTCTATAGTTCGCCACTTGAAGTCAAAATGCTTTTGGGTTAAAGCGTGACAAAGCTTGAACCATCGCAAAACAAAGCCAGGCGCCAAAAGAAAAAACAGGAAAAATACGGTATTTTTTTTTAATTTAAAAAAACTAAAAATGAGGGGAAAATAAAATAAGTGAGAAACTAGTAACACAAACATCAAAAAATAAGTAAATTTGCAACAAATAAAAAATGAAAAAATGAAAAAAAATTGTCTGGCATTTAAAAAACATGACGTGTTTTTTGCAACACTGGCTACAAGTTATAACTTAAATCTCACTGCTTCCAGCTTTTTGATGCAAAGTATTTTTCTAGAATCAACTATAGCTGTATTCAGTACTTCCACAGGTAAATCACTACTAACTTTCAACTTCAAATAATGCATCTGTCTGTGAACAAGCCCACGGACTTGACGACGACATTTTGGAACGGTTGTATGTTGCAAATCTAAGATGCGATCACCGGCTCCTACAGAGCTACTTACGACTGGCACAATCTAGGTTGACTTAAAATCTCAATCTCTTTTCCTCAATCTAAAGATGGAGAAGAAAAATATCCTTTCAAACGTGAAACAGATAAGTATCCAAATCTTGTTAACGCATGAAAAAAGTTAATGAGAGTCTTGATCAAACATAGAACATCCATGAATAATACAGCATGCAGAACAAATGATTAATCATAAGGCAAACGGGAAAAGATTGTGCTCACTCATTAGATGGGCGAATAAGTGATCCGAGATGAAGAGAGAGGCATCCGGGCCGCCGTGCCCGTCATATACCCCGACGAATGTCCCTGCCGAGCCGGTCTCAACCTGGCTGTGGTCCTCGATACATTCGTTCGCCTGGACAACCGCGAAAGAGAACTCCCCCGCGGAGTGCCGGCATAGGTCCCGATACCACAGGAGCGCATCGCCGCGATCCTCCTCATCCTTGCTCGAACGCGCGTAGCGAAGGACCGGCCGGATGCAGGCCGCCGCATATTTCGCCAGCCACGAGAACATCCCTCATTTCCTCGCGTCAATTCGC
Source organism: Nymphaea thermarum (assembly GCA_011799765.1). Taxonomy (NCBI): domain Eukaryota; kingdom Viridiplantae; phylum Streptophyta; class Magnoliopsida; order Nymphaeales; family Nymphaeaceae; genus Nymphaea; species Nymphaea thermarum. Next base: position 89,527 of record JAANDH010000311.1, on the reverse strand, counting down.
CCTTTTTCTGGATGGCCTCGACGCGCGAGAGACCCAGCGAAGAGGATCGTCGGGACAGGGCGGGAAAGATTGAGAAGACGGCAGGAAGGGTTCCGCTCCCCCGAAGAGATTCTCCACAGCAACCGCCGGAGATTGCAGAGGGGATAAAAAGGAAAAAGAAAAGGGGGGAAAAAGGCGGAGAGAAACGACGCGGTTTCACCTTTTGCGCGTTTAGTGGGTGGTTGCTTGAACGCTATTTATATATTCACTTAAATTACAACTTTACCCTTCATGGCCCTCTGAAGCTCAACCCCATCCCTCCCCAGCATGTAATAAGCATAACGGTAGACCGTCGTTCAGCCAGATCGGTCCTTATGACCGCCGGTCGGCTCAGGATGGACCCCAGTTATCCAAATGAGTTCGCCATACGCAAACTGTTCTTCCCGATCCTTCAAATGGGCTTCATGTGCACACTTAGCATATTCGTGTATATAAAATACGAGTTGCGTATAAACAATAGATCAAACCATATGAAATGCCCTCCATTTTGCGTATTCTTGTATCCGTTACAAAATTAGAAACGTAGGTAAGTGATTTTTTCACATTAAAAACTGGAGATGAACCAAATCAGATCTTGCAACGACTACACATGAACGTTTCCTGATACAAACTTCCTCTCTCTCTCTCTCCCCCCCCCCCCCTCTCTTTATATATATATATATATATATATATATATATATATATATATATATATATATATATATATATATATAAACCACGAACTTCAAAGGTAGAAAAAAAAATGGTTGAGAAAGGGCGCTAAAAGGTAACGTAGGCGAGCACTCCACAGTGTTGAGTGTTATTAAATCAAAGTTTTTAGAGGGCAACTGGTTATCTCGGCAATTTTGCAATCTTACGAGGCCGAACTTCTTTATTAGGGGTTTACGAGTTGGTATCCTTAGAGCGTTGACATGCACATGTGAATACGGTTGGAGATTAAATGCACTATGAGAAGGTCAAAGGGATCCGAGGAATATTCAAATTTCAGGTCTCCTGACCACTCAAGCGCCCCACCCTAACGTCGGCACCATAGAGTCCTAGCCCATCCAGAATGGGCTTCGGGGAGGGACCAGCTAGGCAGTGCGACCACACCAATATTAGAACACCAGCTCTAGGGCCATTTCTAGAACAAGACGCCCCGAATCATGTAAATTTGTGCGCTGTCCTTGAGCATACTAACATCAAGCTTTAATGTCCAATATCCTTGAGGGCATATAATTTACCACAACTTTGAAGCAACTAAAATGCAAAGGCAATTTTTCGAAAGAAAAGTAAATTGCATATTGATGTACACGTTCGTCCTTATTCAACTTCGCAAGCCTAAAATATCCTCAAAATTCAGCCCGCGACCATATTAAGAAAAAATTTGAATGTGAGAACTTTTGATTTCACCAAGCAATTTGGACTACGTTTATAGGCTAGAGAGATGCATTCACGAGAGGGCATAGACATAATGTCTTCAGATACAAAAAAAAGGATTTTGAAATTTAATGCCCTTTCGACTACCGACGGTGGAAACAAGAAAAGAAAGCACGATACATAAGAAACTCCAATTTATTCCAATTTCCATGTATAAGGGCAAATTTAGTGTTCCATGAATCTGCCTCCTTCCTAAGCGCCGATTCATGGAACAGTATGTTACTGTTCCCACGGTCAAATAACTCTAAACGGCAGTACTCACATGCAACAGATAGCACGAGGCCCAAAGGCCCAAATTACTGAGGATGGTCCCTTTACTGAGGATGTGTAAATTAGCCATATATACGAGGCCCAAAGGCTGTTCATCGACGAACAAAGGAAATGCTGCTCAACCCTACTGCCCAACTCAAGAACTGCATTAGCCGAGATCAGAGAAAGAAAGTGGAAACTAGGCATTATATAACAAAAATTAATGACGTATAACTTACAACATGGGGAACATAGCAAGTTTATACACCCGAAAATTTTGAAACGGCGTGCGAGCCCTCAAGGATAGGTACCAAAGAACGGTGAACGGATCCTTTTGACACCTACTCTTTGTTACTACCAGAGCGATCTTTCTTCTGTCCCCCAAGAATGCGTGATATCTGCAAACCTCTACTGAAGGCCTGGTTGAACAGCATTCGCGTTTGAAACTCTGAGACAAATGGAAACCAAGCCAAAACTGCAATGGGCGTGAACAGAAGCAACCCCATGATGATCTCATATCCACGAGCAAGAGCACGGATCGATCCCCAGAACCCTGCCCTCTGCACTGGCTTCTTGAGTGCTTGAGCAATCTGAGAAGAAAATGGAAAAAGAAAGATGAGGTGCATATGCAGTTGAGAACAAAGCACGTGAATAAAGGTAGATGGCTGTATACTTTCACGAAGTAACATAAAACATGTTACTAAATCAAGGACATAATCACGATTGCTAGGATCAAGAATGGTGAAGCAGGATGAAATGACATAAAAAGTAGATTGCGTGACAGTCAGCAATCTAATGGAAACAAAGAATATAAGACAATCACTTCATCCAGCTCTAACTGCTTCACCACCCATTCCAGCTTGATAATCATGACCTTGAACAGCAGACCAAACAAAATTTCTTCTCAATGAGAAATTTAACAGAAGTTATACAGACCAGAAGGATCCCCCATCCACTCGGCATGAAGGCAAGTATGCACACAATGATATCCTTCATCGTCATGCGAGGAATGATAATCAAAATAATGAGAATGGTTACAAACGTCGTGAAGATAAGACCCTTGATCAATCGAAAAACAAGCTGAAAATCGGCACTAAACTTCCTTCTGCCAAGAGATACAGTCTGCAAAACAAATTAGGAAAATCAACAACACATGACGACGATTATGAAAGCAAGACACGTCACGATGCCATACCACTCTTCTGTCACACGCATGTCATCAAACTGTTTAATATAAATCCCGTTGTCTAAGAATAATAAGTTGAATTCTGAGTCAACTGCTTTTAATAAAAACTGATAAGGAAAGAACATGCACGATGAATACCTTCATCACTAGGAGGACTCCAATAATCACAACCCAAGAGATGGCATACACCTGCAAGGGAGTTTCCCATATAAATGAGCAAAAGAGTGTAATCACAGAAAGCACACAAATATCAATGAGTAAGTACATACCAGAACATTTTTCGTGTGTGTAATATTCAAATGATAAACAAGCCCATACTGGTAAAGAAAGAAACGTAGTGCCAAGACCACTTCAAGAACTGTGCCACGAATGCCAGAAGATCTTAGATGTGTTTGTTCATCCTCCCACCATGATTCCCAGCTCTTTTCAGGCGGCACTCCAATTCCACCACGGTTATTTATCCACTTGTTCCAATCAGTCCAGTCGTCTACAATTTTTTGCCATTCAAAACCTGATGGATTAAAAAGGAAAGGAGCAAAGAGCCACGTGCCAACCATAAACCACATGGACACTGTGATTAATATATATGCCACACTGTTCCTGTATGAATTGCCAAATATACTGTAAACAATCAGTAGAATCATCAGCTCAATCCCCTTGACAAAGTGACTACGTGAATACAGTCTGTAGTTATCAGCAAACTTTGCATGGAAGACAACAAATCCACGACCTGTACCACGATACTTTGCACCACCATGTAGCAATGTACGACCATAATAATGGGTTTTTGTCCCAAGGGAAAAAGTGAAAAAAACAGATGCTAGTTGCAACTGCATGAGAACAAATTCACTTAATGCGGTTCGGAATCCCTTCTCCAAGCCGATCTCCATCATCATAGGGAGTGACATCAAGATTCCAAGCTGCACAAACGACTGGGAAGCAAGTGCCACTTGAAGTGGCTTATTATTTTGAACAGCTGCTGCTTTATATAGTTCTCTTTCAACTCCACTAAGAACCAGATAGAGACGACCATACAAGAAAATATACACTGTAAGAACAGTTACCTGCAAGAGTAACGAAAAGAAAATTTCATCAACTTGGAACCGTATGTGAGAAAGTGCAAATGAACATGCAAGATGAAGAAAGAGTCTTACCAAAGTGCTGAAATAGAAGCCAACTGTTGTATAGTAGCAAGACAGCATACGGAAAAAATCAAAACGGTGCCCAAGACGATATATATCCCGACTTAGCGTCTGCTCTCCATTCCCATTAGCAATCTTTGCCTCGAACAGTGATATCTGATTTAGTCCCACATCCCTACCTTTGCCAACTTGCATATATTCATGATGTGTAACATTGCCAGCACGGAGTGTTGAATTAAAGCCTGAAAATTTTACTCAGCTCAAACGACATAAAAATTGTTATTTAAGCAAAACATCAATAATTCAAAACAACTAACACAGAACATGCCTGCAAAAATATCCTCGCTTAAATTAATAACTTTTGAAGCTTTGCTGACACCTCCTCGAGTGAGATGAAACAATCTATCAAATACATCTGGATGACCATAGTGGAAGCGAACCCTTAGATCAAAAACAAAAGCAACAAATTAGTAGACAACAAGAGCAGAAAAAAGAAAAAAACAAGTAAATACAAAATAAAACGTGAATCAAAGCTCATAATAAGCCCATGAGAGGACATTCAGATTTTGCTAGATGTGCACTCGGACTAATACATCAAACAAATGCATGGAGGAGCATACTCCAGAACATCGTTTCACTATACCTAAATGTGCAGATGCAAAGGCAGAGGGACACAAAGTGTCCCAGTAATCATGGTGGTACAATCAAAATTCACCAGATAAAGGGAAGTAAACTGTTTACTATTAAGGTAAAAATAATGAACGTGGAATTAGACACTAGAAGGTGATCAAGCAATAAATAGTGAAATGTTTCTTGTTGTTTTGTGAGGACCACACCAGATATTTGAGCAAAAGGACTGGACTGGAAAGAACTTTTACAATTGTCTTTGAGTTACTTGGAAACCCAGTACTTACTTTAAAGGATTTGCAAGTAATCTTTGTCCAATTGTCACAAAACTAGTCTCCTGACACGACATGAACCATGCCAAAGATGAAACACTGCACAAAAGCATCAGATCAGTAAAAAAATCATGAACATTTAATATCTGCTCAAAGGATTAAATATTCTAAGATTCTCATCAACCTTCCAGTAAAGATATGCTCTCTAAGCCCAAGTATTGATGGTTTTCTCACACCATGATGCGTCTGAAGAAATTCCTCTAATAAATTCCTCATCTTAAAGGCTTCTTCCATGTAATTATCCTGCAACCCACATATCAGATACATTACCATATGAAATCTATTGCGACACCTCAAACCAATGGTGCCACCAACTACCTGATTCATATCAATTGCTTGTAGGCCTTCACCACGAGTGAAGATGATAGCATGATTCTGATTTTCTGGCTTTCCTTCTCCAAGCATGGCAGGCCCCGGAAGCTTGATTTGATAAATTACCTGGTATACACAGAAGAAACAAACTCAGCAAAAGATTAAAGTTGAGTTCCATAGAGAATGTTTATGAAACATAGGTTAAATGAAATAAAATGTTTGATGGAGAATGAATCCTGAAGCTTTATAAATTTCATTCCAGCAAGTGAACGAACTGGATTCATTGACAATACTCCATATTATTGCCAAATACCCACTTTGAACCGTACCAAACTACATCAGAAGTATAACGATGGAAGATGCCAAGCAAGTACTTGAAATTGCATAGTCAACCAATGCAATATCAAAAACTACAATAAGTACTAAACAACCATGATATTGGAACATATCATGCAAGTAAATGAAAGTACACCTCGTCCAGCTTTTGTTCATCAGGATCATTATGCTTTGTTGAAGCAGCCTTTGCTAATGTGGAATAATAGACTTTGGTACCCTTTTGAGGTCCACTAGATTCTTCAACCTCATCGATGTATGCCACACGAAGAGATGGATATCTGACAAACAGAATAATTTTTTAACCAAAGGCAGAAAAGCATATCAACCATCAAGAATTAAACTAGACATACGTTGTCATAAGCTGCAGAATGTCGTCAGCACGGGGATCACCAGCCCTTTTGTGAATACCATACTGCTGACAAGAGACAACATATGAAAACTTCATGTCCGCCACGGCTTGACATTGTGCCCACAAAGACCTGTACATCTTTGATTGCTCTTCTGAGGCTGCGACAAGAGCCTTGTAACCTTCCAAAAGATCTGGGGATAACATGAAAATTAACACAGATACTTTCTTGATATAAACAATATTAATTACAGAAACAACTCGTATTATTCCTAGGAACAAGACATCAAGCAAACCTTCTTCTCTTGCCATATCCAGGAAAGATTGCAGCTCCAAAGCCTTACGGTAGTACATCATTCCACGGACTAGCACAAAAACAAACGAAACCATGATCAACTGTGTACAACAACTAATCAGATAAAACCGTAAAATTGTATATGCTGGAAAATCAAAACCGAGTAGTTGGCACCTGTCCTTGTCAAGGTTTGGCCTCTATACGATGCCCAGAGGCGAAGATCATCTGGATAGTCATCCCGTACATCATCTTCAGATTTACATCCTTTGCGCTCAAGGAAATTGTTCCATTCATCTGAAAGGTAAAGAAACACAAACAACAAACAATCAGCAAAGGAGAAACACAGAGACCAATGCCACTTTTTGGTATGTAAATCACGCACCTGGATAAATTTTCTGCAAGTAGAAAAGAATAGAAACACCATCTTCATTTTGCTCCTCCAGATTAGCTATAGAAAAAAGAACGTCCTCCGTGTAGTATGGGGTCAAAACACTACAAACCGAAGAAGGAAAAAAACAATTAGAAGGAAAATCAAAAACATAAATATTATATTAAGGAGCTTCGAAAGTCAAAACACATAAGTATAAAGTAGAGTACATCACAAATCATTCCTAGACAAGATCCATTTGCAGATGGACAAACACATTAATGAATTGATCATATGAAAAAAGAACTAAGAATGCAAATTATGGAAGGCTCCTTACGAGAATGAAAGCATGTTACGGACTTTTGGTGCATCAGGCATATCCATAAACAAAGAATTAGTGAAAAAGGTAAGGCGCCTTCTTGCTTCTAAGTTTGCTGGAACATCCATTGCAGACTCTTTCACTGTAAGAAGCAGATGAAGCCGTCTGATCTGGATACAAGACAGACCACTTTAATCAGGGAAACAATCATCAGAAAGCATGGACCTTAGTGTGTGTGTATATATATATATATATATATATACACCTCCAGAATGTAAAAATACTTTTGGCAAATCCACTAATACAATTGCTTTTGGAATGTGAGAAAAATGCACTAAAAACATCTTGCATAAACAAGTGCAATGAACTCAGCTACCATGCGCACATCTTTAGCAACTAATTCCATGGATGTGAATTGCATGTTTGAAGTCCACGAAATCAAAAAGGGCTCCGAAATGTACAGTGGCACCGTGTTGAAGTCCATGAAATCAAAAAAAATACTTTTCAACATATTTTATTTCTTTGAAGTTTCTCGCAGCATATTAATAGATACTTAATATTGATCAATCTTTTTGTAAAGAAACTAGTAGACTATTTTTTTAATATATTTGAATTTCTTGAATTCTCAAGTTTTCCCACATACTCGAGATTTTCCCCAAAAAAAACTTCTTGTCTAGTACCTGCCGTTCAATCCTATCACTAAAGTACACCTAGAAGGGAGCAGAGCTACGCAGATTGAAAAGGCTTTCTCGATGAGATGGGAAATTAAAACCGGAGAATGATATTGTTGACAACGGCTCATTTGTATAACAATAAAAATATATATATCAAATTGGTCAGGCTGCCAATTCAGTGAATTATCCGATTTAATAATTCAGCTAATTGGTTATCAAACTGCAAAAAAACTATTATCATAAAAGGAACTTTGTACAAAAAAATGAAAAACATTCAAAATATTCTTCAAATAATAAAAAGTGAGCAGTGGGTGAAAAGTGCCTCCCCTGAGTCAGCCAAGAAATCAAATGAATCAAATAAGTTTGATACCCTTTTGATTTGAATCAACCAAATCTAAGCATTAATTTGGTTGCCAGAAGTCAAGGTTACAACTATGATATTCAGCTAGAGTGCAGCACCTGAATGTGCATCATATTCCCAAAGAAAATCACATGCATATGCATGCACAAAGACATGTATGCATGCACACACACATCTTGTGTTATCTATGAGATCTCGCATAATCACAAAGACGACACTCACCTGCTCAGTCCATGAATCTGACTTGCCATACGGGAAATTTATAGCATCCTTAGAATCAAACAGCTGATGCTCATTTGACCCTTCTCTACCATAAGACCCATGTGTTGACTCTAAAATACTGCAAAAACACCATAAAAAACTCTTACAGGATAAATTGACAAAAAAAGGAAACCATCCTTGTCTACATTTACAAGTTGATAACAATCAAATCAATACTTGGAAAGGCGTTCATCCATTATATCTTTCATTACAACTTCTAACATGTCCTGAAAAAGAATGACCACTTTAGTCCGGAGCTCTTCTTTGTCCTCCAGCTGCAAGGGTTATCCAACAAAAGATAGGTAAATATTGCAATATAAAAAAATCAAGAGGACAAGAACAAGTTTTTGTGACTTGGATATACCAGACACACAATCAACTCAACAAATTTGTCATACAGGCTTGGTAGTGCATGCATGTTCAAATCCTTTAGAGTATCATCCTTAATGCATTGATCAACTGTAGAGAAAATATTGTCTATGACCCTGTAATAAATTATAAAATAAAGAGTTCCACTTAGGTATATGCACAAAAAAGAATTGGAAGTTTGGAACAATAGTACAAGGATCAATGCGGAAAGGAAAAAAAATAAACCCAAATCACAAGGTTATGTTCACTCCAATCTACCAGAAAAACAGAAGCCTCACCTCTTCTCAGTTGAACCAGTAACTAAACGGTTAATTGTATACTTAAAAGATGCATAGCATTCCTGAATTGCACAGTACATATAATCATCTGCAAAAATCCTTTTCTTCAGTTCACGATCTTTCCCTTTGCTATCTTTTGCCATATCCAGTGCAATGGGTATCTGAAGCATAAAGGAAAAGAAGCATGGCTGACTGAGAATAAAAGAAAACCTACAGAATCATGAAAAATCAGGATAACAAACCTTGCTAGCAAGCAGGAAAGGAGGCCATTGGACAACTTCTAGATCCTGGTCAGATCTGTATGGAACAAGCAGCAGGTCCCTCTCCCTGAAGACAAAAACATAACTCTTCATGTCCATCCATAACTAGACAACCAACAGAATTTCAAGCATAATAACTTTAAGGAACCAGTCAGCATGGAAATGAACCTACCTATTACTGATAAGGTCTTCCTCTCTGAAGCTCACAACTACAGTGTTCCATAGCTGAGCAAATTTTGCAACACCAGTCCCTCCACCCACCATCCCATCTCTCTGAAGGTCATCAACACTGTGAGGAGAAAGGGCAGGAAAAAGCAACCGTATAAAGATTGATATGGAAGGAGTTTATGCATGGACAACCTTCTCAAATATGGCAAATGGAGCAGAAAGCCCCTTTCTTTTCTTTTTTCCTTCCTTTTCATCCTTAGGCACCAAGGTTTCATTAAAAGCACCAGGTAGAGACTGGAATCTGGACCTCAACATCCCCAAGGTACGTATCTGAATAAAGCGATTCTCAAATAATAAGAAATCCATCACCATTTAGTTGAAAACTATTGCTGTGAACAGAGTGAAAGAAGCAAAAGACATTACTACTTTCAAGGAATACATGTGCTATCTCTAAAAGTACAGCAGAGATCAGGTCACCACCCATTTCAACTTCCTGTGGTGCCTAGCCACAAAACACATGACCTGGGTTGTCATTTGTCAATGCACTCATCAATGCACTGACAATTTGGCAGGACCAAATGTGTCATCCAACGTGCTGAGCAACACACACAGGCGATGACAAACTCAATTCCAGCATGTGTGTGTATGTCAGAGACAGACAGATTACATTGCAGCGCCTAGACAAACTCATCAGAAAAGGCCAAAATTGGGCAGAGATTATCAAGTACCATCTTCAAAGAACTTATAATTAAGTAGCTAACCTCACCGAGACGGCGATACGCTCCATAAATACCGCCAAATAGAGTTGAAAAAATGGCATACCAGATTTGGGTATCCATGAAATAAACCTTTAACCACATGTCAAACCATGATCATCAGTTTTGCTCAAAATCAACAGCAAATATCAAAGACAAACTTACAAGCATAATTGGAGACCAAATGGCAATCACAGCTCCAATATTGTTGTTGGCTGCAAATAGGTTTATTATGAGCACAACGCAAAAATTGAAAACAAACAATTTTCAACCTGATACCTCGGGGGAAAAACTCATGCCATGCATAAACTGATATCTGAGTTGATATAATAGTCCTCGTTGGCTGAACAAGTGGCTTAATCTGTAACAGCAAAGGGAGAGAGACAGAAGGTCAGAAACAACTAGATCAGATTAAACCTCTAATCAAAAGGTGGGTACCTCAATATAGTAACTGAAAGCCAACTTAGTCATCAGAAGCAGAATCCAGAAAAGTGTGTACCTGGGAAAATGAAATACAATGAGATAACATGTAGCATATATTGCAAAACCACATTGTTAACAGCATAGTCTTACTTGATAAGTGATAGAGCACTCTCATGCATGCCTCTCCCCACATAAAGCCGTGGCTGCATAACATAACGGTTTTCAAGAAAAGCCAGATAAAAACAGCAAATGCAATTATATAACTACCAGAAGAAAGTTATGTGCTAAATAGTCAAAGATAGCCTTCTTTACCAAAAAGCACACTAATGTTTACCTGGCCCCACCACATCACCAAATTGATGATCTTCCAATTCGATTTTTCAAGAGCACGTCGTATTGAAGGAAATAGAAACAGCAACACAGAAAGCATGTTGGGTGATAAATACACTACAACTGCCAAGATATATAAAGATGGATTCTTATTGTTGCCAAACCAACTCTTTATAGTCTTGCCCAGTCCCGAAGGGTTATCCCAAGTATACACATAAGAAACAGGAAGAACTATCACCCACGCAGCAGCAAAAACGATCTTAAGAATATATCTGAGGATGTCCCATAAAGTCAAACTTTTCATTGCCTTCCAAATGAAGATCAAGTCAAGAACAGCTGCATAAACACGTAAGCAATTTTACCAGAACATACTGACAAAGCAAGAAACACATAATTCAAAATATTGGCAGTGCATCACAATCATTTACAGGCCACCTACAAGATCGGTAGCATTTTCTCAATAGATCTTGTCCCCAAAGGATAATACAAGGAAAAACTAGTGCAAGCCTTTGTTACCTCAAATGTTTCCTCAAGCCAGGGATGTTAACAAAAACTAATCAAACAAAGGTTTCTAAATGTATGTCAGCTGATACATGCATGTAAGCATGACAGCATATGTGACATGTGGTTCACAAATTCAGAACTTAAACACAAATTTATTTCAATAAACATGGACAATAGCATGAAGTCTATCATACAGCATCAGGTACATTTATGATTAGAATCAACTGTCATGCAAATATCTTGTCACAGCTTCAACCTAGAAAAAAAATATCAAACTTTTCAATTCAGCTTAACAATCCCCACTTCGTGTCACCAATGTTGGTAAGTGCAACTCCATTCGGCTTTGCTGCTTTGTTTCTTTAAGTTTCATGCTTTTGATATTTGCTGCTAATACTATCTTCTACCCTGAGGTCACCCACGGTATGCCAACACGTAGAAGCACTTCTTAGTTCGTACCAGGTAATCCTCAATGACACATTATCATATTCAACATATGTGACAGCAAAACGCTGTTGTCTGGAAGGCTGACGTAAGCAGCCAATCCCCCCCCCCCCCCCCCCCCCCCC